>JAODTR010003492.1:0-12734 GCA_025399935.1 Amblyopsis rosae
CCTGGGAACGCCTCGGGATCCCCCAGTCAGAGCTTGATAATGTGGCTCGGGAAAGGGAGGTTTGGGGTCCCCTGCTGGAGCTGCTGCCCGACTATGGATAAGCGGATGAGGATGGATGGATGGGACATAAATCCACTGAGACTCAACATGGGCAAAATAAACAGGGTAAGGTGGTCATATCCACATATACGAATACCCAAGAAGGGAGTGGGATGTCCAGATGATCAGAATATATAGCTGATATTTCAGGCTATTTCTTTGCTCTTAACACGGTGCGTCTGTGATGTGCGGGTGTCTGGAGCACCTGAGCCAGCGTGTTGATGGATTGGATCCCAGAGGAGCCCATGTGAAATCCATTGAGCGCTAACCACAGAAATGCTCCCCTGGCAGCAAATGAAAGCCTCTCACACATCCCGCAACAAACGGTCGGCGTGAAAAAGGCCGTCACGCCGACATTAACACAAGCGGCGAAGAGGATATAGCCGTGGTTACATATGACTGAGCTGTGTTAGGATGCGATCGGCAGATGTCTGCGTCTGAATTCCTGTTAGCTTAGCCCAGCCTGTAAACCTAAATCAGCCTTATAACTGAATACTTACTGTACAAGGTTTATGTTGTTTTTCCTGGAACCCTCCAGTCCATAGTGCGTGGGGTGACAAGGGTCACAGAGAAGGGTTTCCAACAGGTCCCTGCAGTCAGACCGGGTCTTTTAATGGCGATCTGCGATCTGCTCCAGCATCTGGACCGAATGATGCCAGCGTCCTTTATTGACGTGCGGCGGATGTGTGCAAGCCGCGCGATGCGGAGAGACTTCTGTTTGCAATAAAGGTCTTGACTTTTTCATTTCACATAGCGAGCGGGCGGCTTTGAAGTGAGAGAACACTACCTCCACAATGGCGTCATAAAAAAAGGTTATTATACTTTGCTCCTGCTCATCATGCAGGGCCTGACTCAGAACAACCTTAACCAGAACCCCTGCATTGCGTGTTACGACTTTACAAAGAGCCCCAACCCCCCTAAATGAGGATAAAGCGCACGTTTTCCCATAAATACTTAACATTTGGCTGGTTAATGGTGCCGGAACAAAATGGCCTCCAACCAATGTAAATAGCGTCGATTGTTGGTTAATTTATTGGCGACAAGCTTCCGTGCTGAGATCAAACAGGTTGCGGTCGCTCATAGCACCTTCAGCGCAATGAACTTGCTGACCCCAGAACCCCCCACATATTTCTTTAAGAGGCATGGGAGGCTGGGAAACGGGGTGGGGGTTACATGAGGTCTGGTTTGTATGAATGACACTCACACAGGCTAGTAAATTGACTAGGTGAGAAACAGGAAGCCAGGTATCATGAATTAGCTGTATGAGTAAGTAAACACACGTAATACACAAGCTAGCAAGACATATTGCATGCACTGCAAAAAAAGAATTTCAAGAAAGTACATTTTAAAAATAAAATTTTTGGTCTGAAAATAAAAATTATCTTAATTGTCAAGCATATTTTGCATTAGAAAATACATCAAATTTTAAGAAAATTTATCCAAGTTTGTCTTGACAAGAAATGCCAGCTAATATTGAGCTAAATTTAACTAGTAACAAGCTAGAAAGATGGCTTGCATAAATATCCCAGCTGTTTTGCTTATTTTAATTTTATAGAAGATCTAAATTTAAGAATCCTGTGAAATTATGCCAAATTGTTAAGTCATCTATTTGTATTGATTATCAAAAATAGTATATTAAGGTAGTCTAGTGGTCTGGTTGTTGGACTCTCTGCCTGAAGTTTGTGAGTTTTAACCCTGGAATTGCACACACGTGTGCATAAGTTCTTCCCAGCGGGGGCTTCCCTGACACCAGGTGAGCTTTGGGTTTCATTATTACGGGCCGACCTTGATGATGAGCTCATGAGCTTCCCACAGCCAGAGCAGCAGGTTCTGATTTGGCTTTTTTGTACTCGTCCCGTAGTGGGAACATTGTGGCTCGCATCGTTGCACGTTTATGAAGCTTTAGAGGGGGTGGTGGTATAGGGATTTATAAAAAATGTTATCTTAAAGGTATAGTCAGCTAAGATAATTGTAAGCTAATACACTTTTGATCAACTTCACCAAATATCTCCCAGCCTTCCTCAACTTTATCGTTCTCTGTGCATGCTAAAAAAAAGAATACGGTACACAGCCCTGGCTCTGTAAATAGGAACACAAACACACACCGCTCACAAAAACAATGCCCTTCGTAATGTGTTTCAATGTGTGGGGCGCAGAGCTTCTGAAGGAATTTGTTTTGATTTGAGATCGAAATTAGTTAGTTAGTTCTCGAGAGTGACAGACCCTGCCCTGATGTGATTGAAGGGTTGTTTATGTACCCAGGCCTGTGTGTTTCCCTGCATGCTTTGACGAGTGCGTGAATGTGTCAGGACGTCACCGGACGCTGGCTCAGGACGCTGGCTCAGAGCTCTGGCTGCCATTGTTTCGGGAGACACCCCTTCCCTCCCAATCACCCGTGGTGCATGCGAGAAGCACCAGTCAGTCCCATTGTGTTGCTTAATTAGGGTCGTGCTCATTAACTCCTATTATCAGAGAGGTCTCCACATGGACGTAGATCCTCCTTGACATCTCTCCGCCATGACGGGCTTCTCTATATGGACACAGGCTCCATGCATGTGTGGCTCCATATGCACTGTAAAAACGTAACTCGTCGTTCAGTGAAACAGGGCAAACATGCACACATTCCTCATTGAATTCTTCCCACACAAAATGTTGTTTACAGTGTGCCTCCCCATATAATTAACATGAACTTATTCCGTCTTCACTCGCTTGTTGTAAGATCATATTTCCAAGTTCAGCGCTCGTAATTACGACTTGTCATGCATTAAATGTCATAGCCGGAAATCTATCATGCAGGCCAATTAGGCGGAAGCTTTAAAAAAAAAAAAAGTACGACCTATCAGAAACGTTGTTATTGGCGATGTTTACTGAAATAGATCAATAACGGTAGGTGACATTACACTGAATGTAGCCAGTGGCTCTGCGGCAAATTAGGTTCAGGCCGACCTTGATATTTTAAATGAAATAGCTTGTAGGAGCATGTATGTTACGTATAACACGCTAAATAAGCATCCATGCATGCCTTGTACCCCTCCATGTTGGTAGCACCATCCCGCATAACTCGGAAACTCGAAACAGAAAAATCTGAGTTTCCCCCTAGTAATTAAGACTTTGACGTTAAGACGTTCATGTGTTCGGAAGTCGAAAATAACATTTTCTAACAGCACTTAAAGCAGCGTGTGTATAACTTTTCTGTACCTGAGCAGTTGAATGTGACCAGTTTAAATACTTCACTTTAATTAAACATGCCTAGTTTTGCATCGTCTATTGAAACGGTTTCACGTTGAAATACAGCTTAAGACAATCCTAGGAAAATACAAATACAATACAAAAAGCAATAGTAGGCATACATAAGCATAATAATAATAGATTTTAATGAATGTATTTGATGTGTTAAGCAATAGCCAAGGTATGCAGTTCTCCCTGAAAATGAAACTAACGCAATAATGGTGTTTCTACTGAAATGAAACTAACGCAACCTTGGTGGGTATATTCTAATAGAATGGTGTTTGCTAACAACTGCTGTTGTATGAGCTGCCCAAGTTACTATTGACAAATGTACTACTTTTAAGTCTCTTTGGATATAAGGGTGTGCCAAATGCTGTAAATGTCAAATGTCTTTGTGGGAGAAGGCAGCATGGAGGTTTGCCTGTTTCTTTCTAGTAAATACGCTCACCTCAGTTTCCCTATCCTTCACAGTGCTCTGCCAGCGATCCCACTGGCGTTCACCCAAGGACACTTGACACACAACTGGGATGCCATTGGCAAGACCTTGCCGAACGCACATCGCTCATACACACACACACACACAAACGCCTGGACCGCAAACAGGTGCTGGAAATAGCACCAACACCTGAGAAGGTCGTTTTAGTTTGTTTTGGTTTTTATAGGAGAAAGCACAGTGGAGTGATTAAAGACCATGTTATTTTCTGGCTTTATTGTTTAAAGCAACCCCTCAATCATTCTGTCACTGAGAGGTTAGCTCTATCCAGTGCCTTGCTCAAGGACACTTCATTGAACCCATGTATCGTGGCTTAAGGCCCATCTCTTGGATGGGTAAGGTTCAACAAGGTCACGGGGGTCAGGCTCGAACCCATGTCGCTAAGCCCACATCGGCCTGCCCACGATGTCCCGATGGAACCCACACTGCCACTGGACACTTGCCCTGACTCCCGTTGACTCCCGCAGGCCCCCGTTGACCCCCACGGGGGTAGAGAGCCCGTGGGATGAAGGGGCATTTAGCAGGAGAGAGAGAAACATGTACAACAGCTGCTAGGGTCTGTGCCAACAACCCCAACACCATGCCTGACATGACGCCCAAGCAGGAATGTGCAACCATAACAGCCCCCAGGCACAGGACCTTAACCCGAAGCACGGCCCGTACGCATCGCTTGTAGTGGAGCACTTACCTGCTGAATTTACCCCCGAAGGAAGCTCGATGTGGGCGTGGGTGAATGGGTGTAGTGGGGAGGGGGCTGAGCGGCAGCGGGAGTCGTTTGAGAGGTTTTAAAATTATCTTTTGAATTACAGTACTCTTGGTTTTTGTGGCTGACCGTGAAATCTCAACAAGAACGTAAGCATCTTCCCTCTATAAGTCCCATCAGGATCAATGTATTCACTGTAAAAAAAAATGGCTCTTCAAAAATAAGTAAAAAAAATAATGAATGCAAGGTCATATTTGCTAATAATAAGTAAATAAATCTGCCAATGGAACAAGTGAAAATTTGCTTGTAAGATTTCTTGATATAAGACATATCTTGTTAAGTTATTGTGTCTTATAAGTGTAGTTATATTTTTACTAGGAATTATACAAATATACTTGGTAAGATTAAGATTTTTTGTAGTGTTTCGAGCAATGTATGTGTCTTCTTTGTTGCATTACTCCAGTATAATTTATTATATTTATGTAAACGCTCTCATACTTTTAATAATACTGTTTTTGTAGGAAATTATGTTAAAAGTAACACAACATGCTGCCAGGTTATATATTAACAAAACGTAACACAAAGTAAGTTGACTTAGTTAGTTGGTTAATCTCGAGAACGCTTGCTGGCTTCAAGCTCAAATCAAAACACTTTCAGTGCCGCCCCACACACTGACACACATTGTGAAGCCAAGCGGCATTGTTGTTGTGAGCGGTGCTCGCCACTTTGTTTGTGTTCCTATCTACGGAGCCAGGACTGTGTATAAGTACCGGATCAATGTTCCAGCACGCCCAGAACGGTAATGTAGCGGAAGGCGAGGAGATATTTAAATGAATTTAACAAAAAGTGTATTAGCTTACAATTATCTTACAATCACTGCCAATTAAGTTAAACTGAGGTTTAAACAGTTTCCCACCAAGAGAAATGAACTGCCCATATTTACAGCGCTCTACTTGGAAGGCACGCATGCAACCGAACGCATCTCTCAGCATGTCGGGGATTCATGCTAGCCGCTAGAGGTCGAGTTGGACGAGCTGCGCTGACGGGTGGATGCAGGTTATTGCAGCGTGCAGCAGCATGCTGTCTAATGGAAATAATACTCAGCACGGAGACTGCCAAGGTCAAGGGGTTTGTCCCACAACACGACCACGGGGTAGGGGGCAGGTAGCCTGTGGCCAGACCATATTTATAAAGTGAATATGGTCTGGCAACGGTCCATTGGGAAGTGTTAACAGTCCCTGCCTCCTGCTGGGCGTAGACCTCGGCTTTATTAACTATTGGACAGCGTCTAACTAATCTACGATGCTACAACTGTTTTGATGGCCTCATCTAGCTCTACCACCACTTGGAAACACGCTTGATTCAACGTCATCTCACTGACCCGCCCTGATTGGACAATCAGGGTGGGTCAATTGCCAATCAGTGATTAGGAACGCAAGCATTATCTGAGAGAATTAGTCGTGCGGAGCCAGGCTAGGTGGAGGGGGGCGCACATTACAATGAGCCCCCAACATACGCAGACACCCATCTTTGACCTCACTAATCCGTTGGACGCTGTGGTTAAACACTGCTGTGGTTAAACACAGTAATGTCTCATTGTAATCAAGACTCGTCAGTTAAACTGATCACCACGTCTGTTGAAAAATGAAAGCTGGCTGGTACAGTATCTCATCACAGTCAACTTTGCACATGCGTTCCATAACATGAAACAAATGTGTTCCGTGTATGAATCACCAGAACACACACACGTCTGTCCAGTAGCCTACAGTAGCCTGCCCAGGTCATCACCTGCCCTGACAGAGGCCAGCTCACCCAGATCTTCCCAATACTGGGCAGAGCAGCAGGGCAGAGGGGGTAGGTGTTTATTGGTTGGTTGGTGGGTGGGTGGGTGTCTGTCTGTCTGTCTGCCTGTCTGTCTGTCTGTCTGTCAATTCAGTGTTGCTTTATTGGCGTGAAAGTTCAAAGACAATGTTGCCAAAACAAGTCATGAACATGATCAGTGTAACACAACTGTTAACATATCATTAGCTCTCCCTCTCCCTCCCTCTCTCAGTCCAGATGATCCAGGGGGGGTTGGCCATGTCTACCACATGCACACCACCACAGAAGAAAAGGTGACGTCTCTCCAATGAGCACGACGCCGGTGACGTGCACGTGTTGTCTGCCCATGAAGATGAACGGCAGGTAAGCAAGATGCGTGTCATGACATCATGGTGAGCCTACTGACAGGCCTGGTGTATGGGGGGGGGGGGTGTCAGCCGTGCATGGCACTTTGTCCGCTTGAGTCCTCCGTTGACCACAGTGTAGGCTGCCTTTCCCACTCGTTTCATGCTGCCGCTCAACAAACTGTTACAACAAACAAGTCATCAACAACAGCAGTGTTTGCTTCCATCAGATGTGTTTCACACCAGAGCGAACCGCGCTGGAGTTCAGATTAACCGTAACCAGGACCACTGCTTTCTGGAGGACCTGGGTCAGGTCCCGGGTGGGGACCGGGACGTGTGTTGGAGGTGGGGAAGTAGAGGAGAAGAGAGAGGGGGAGAGAGGAGTGCCCGTGGAGGTAGAGGAAAGTGCACCTCAGTGACACCAAGGGTCACCCTCCTTCGTCACTGTGAGCTCTCTCCGCTTCACGGAGCTCACGCACAGGACCGCTAAAGCCTCTCTCTTCTCTCTCACTCCCCCCCCATCTCTCTCTCTCTCTCTCTCCCTCTCTCCCTCCCTCCAACCCCCCCCCCTCTCTCTATACATCGCTTCCCCTCTCTGACAGCCTGTCACATGTCCTCAAACCAGTGTAACGACGCACTCATGTCTCAGTCGAGATACGTTTGTGAAGGATGCATTTCTCCCCGTCCCCCCGGTGATTAAAAACGCCAGAAGATTTGACGGCCCGGGATAAACACATACGCACGCTGTCTCATCTCACCTGCTGCCTCTGAGAGAGAGAGGGAGAGAGGGGGGGGGGAGTGAGAGAGAGCGAGGGGGAGAGAGAGAGAACTAGTGACGCAGGTGCAGCCGGCTGGAGACGGATTTGAGACCCTCTGTCTCCTAGCAACAGCATCGGTGCCGCCAGCCGGGGGGACCAATGGTATTTGGGGGAGCCATCCTCCTGATCTGGTTGGCTGCCGAGCGGAATGTAGGCCACCAGGCCGGGCGTTGCCGTGGCGATGACCTGGTGGGACAAGAGCAGACTGTGTTTACGGAGTGTGTGTAGGTGTGTGCAGATGTGTGTGTGTGTACGCACGCACGCACATGAGTGCGTGTGTGTGTGTGTGTGCAGATAGGTGTGCCCGTGGACATTTCTTAGTCTATCCCGTATATAGTATCTACAGGGTGTGCAGATAGTAGTTCGAGCCCTATTGTTTTATTTTTATTTTTATATTTAACCAGGTGAGGTATTTTTGAACCTCTGATCCAGAGGGTGGAGCACTTACAAACTTTCAACAATCAAACAAACTGCAAAGCATCTGCTACGTCATTTATTAACTTAACTAGTTTTGCAGCTGTCTTAAACCATATTGACTTACCTATCATGTAGGCTATATACTAAATACATCATTTACAATGTATTTTAGCATGAAAAACTTAAACTTAAACAGTATTTAAAATGTGTTAGCATTTAGCATAGCATGCATTTCCTCTTCTTCCAGAACACAGTTCCATGTTAATAAAGCAGGCTGGACAAGTGGGCATGATGAGCTGTCTGGGGAGAGATTAAGGGGCTGTGGTTGGTGAATGGATGTGCTCACGCTTCATGAATGAACGTGGTTCTGGGAAATGTGCCCCGTGTACGGCGAAGCAATCACGTTCTGCGGGCGGGCGGGGGTATTTGTCAGGACGCCTGTCCTATTTGACAGACACCCTCCCCCTGTGGGAGAATAGGAGTGGACAACTCTAGTAGGTAAAAGCGTGATGTTTTTCTGCCTTCAAAGCTTTTGTGTTCTGTAAAGCTCTGGGGTTTTCCACTGGTCGGTGGCTTCCATCTTTAAAGGTTGGCTCCACTACACTGTGACAATTGTTACATAATAACAATAATAATAATCTGCGTGGCCACACACCGTGGCTGTTTACGACCCTGAGAGCTGGTATTCTGCTGCAGCACCTGAACAGGCATTAATAATAAAGCCGTGACAGGGTTTTCAACTCCGCAAGAAAAGCTCCTCTCAAAAAGGTCAAACATCAAACAGCCGCTAACGCGAGTGGCAGCGACAGATGCCGTCCGTTCCAGCGGAGGTTTAAGTGGCCTGTTCAAGGCACCCGGGACAGGAACAGACAGCTGAAAAGCCCTGGTGCATGCTGGGTATTAACGGTTGACGGAAGGTCCCGGTGTGAGCTGGGTTTTGGGATTTGACAGGCAGGCTTCTCTTTGAGAGAGGAAATGCCATCAGGAGGGGGCGGGGGGTGGATAGAAGCACTCTAGAGCCTGAATAAGCCGGCCGGAAGCCTTTGGGAAATGTCTGCAGAACGAACATAGATCTGAGAGGAATGAACTGGCTCCGGTCCAAACTCTGGAGGACAGCAGAGCTGCTCTCAGAATATGATTTGTAATTTCCTTCCTAACTTACCGCAAATAAACCATGCATAATACAATATCTATATTTTCACCAGAGAATGTTATACTGTATATTGTAATAATAATAATGGAAGCATAATTCTGGACTGCGTGCTTTTACGTTTGTACTCAAGGGTTTAAAGATGCAGTCAGGGATGCTAGAAAAAGATGCCAATGCCATAGGATGCTCCCGCAGAAGCTCTGCCCCCAATGTTGGACACACATTGGCCATGGCTGGGATAGCGTTGTGTGGTGCGGTCTTCACCACTTTGTTTGTGTTGTCATTTACAGAGCCAGGGCTGTGTAGGAACACCGGTAATTGTTTTTCACCTAGCAGACAGCAAGGAGACATTCGCTGAATTTGTCAAAAAGTGCATTATCTTACAATGGCTGAGGGCACTTTTAAGTTCCCTAGCTAGCTTACAATGGCTGAGGGCACCTTTAAGTTCCCTAGCTAGCTTACATTGGCTGAGGGCACCTTTAAGCTCCCTAGCTAGTTTACATTGGCTGAGGGCACCTTTAAGTTCCCTAGCTAGCTTACATTGGCTGAGGGCACCTTTAAGCTCCCTAGCTAGCTTAAATTGGCTGAGGTCACCTTTAAGTTCCCTAGCTAGCTTACAATGGCTGAGGTCACCTTTAAGTTCCCTAGCTAGCTTACAATGGCTGAGGGCACCTTTAAGCGCCCTAGCTAGCTTACATTGGCTGAGGGCACCTTTAAGTTACCTAGCTAGCTTACATTGGCTGAGCGCACCTTTAAGTTCCCTAGCTAGCTTACAATGGCTGAATGCACCTTTAAGTTCCCTAGCATGCGTGTTAGCTCACCTGGCTGAGCATTACGGTTCACTGGTCTAAAAAATTGAGGAAACCCATTCACCCCCGAGGACTCTTCTGTGTCTGTCGATGGGAAGAAACCATTCCACCCCCTCAGAAAGTGAAGAGCGTTAAAGCACTGTGGTGGGCTTCACGGTCAGGCACCAGAGGCTCTTGGAATGCTCAAGCTTTCAGGTCAGATGTAGGTGCTGATGGCGGTGGCTTCTGCTTCATGCAGGTAGAAGTGAGACTAGAGAAACGCGGCTCGTGGGAGCTAGCCTGGCGAGACCGTCCTGATCTCGCCAGCTGCAGTTTGACTTCGCTTCTGGAGCTCAGGTGGAGCTCAGCCTCACCTGGGTATCGTCTCAGGTGATGTACCCTGCCCATAACAGGTATTCATTCATAAATTCATTCATTCTAATCTGTATCTATATTTGTTGTCCTTGAGTGGAAATTCATCCCGCTCATCATCTTGTCATCTTCTATTGACGTAATAGTTATTATATTTATATATTTAACGCAATGATGTTAGATCTACAATGTGTAGATCTAACAGCCATCATCTGGCAGCCATCTTTGAAACTCCCCAGGAAGTTATTTAGTAAGACGGTATAGGCAGGTGGCTTACGTCAATGCGACCACACGATTGGTTAAATAGGTTAATGTTTGGATTATGTGTTATTATTTGGATAGGTCCTTCAAACTGCCATATTTGCGTTTCAGAATTCTCCCATCAAGCTCCTCTAGTGTCTCTAGTGTCATTTGTCCACCAACACATGACCAGTGTTGGGCAAGTTGTAATAAGTAACTAGTAATAAGTTACTAGTTACTTAGTAAATAATACAATTACTTAACTTATTACTGCGTATTATAAGTAATTAGTTACGTTACTCGTTGCATTACTATATTACTTTCACAATCACTACCCTGCAGTGACAACACGTGTCTACATAAGGTATTTACTGTTTCTCTCCCATGTTTACCATTATGTGAACAGATGCTGTAACTCCACCTGGGTTCCATGTTGGATCACTAGGGCACTTCATCAATGCACAGGCTATAAAATAAGGTGTGTTCGACATAAAGGGCCTTTTGGTCACATGTTTAATGGATGCGTTGCATTTCCAGTGACCTACTTAACTGCTTGTGTTTACAATTAGCATTTCCACAAGCATAAACACTGATGTAACCACAGGCTAGCACCTATTCCAGGTATTATTATCAAAAACAAAAAAGCATACTCTATTACAAATTTATGTTTATGGTTGCAATACAAAACAATGACTTCTTTTCATGCGGGCCAGAGATGAGTCTTTGTAACTACACATGAGGACAAATGTATTAAATGATTTGCTTGCAAACTATCCCTTACTGCAACCAATTACCGTTATTGAGCCACAGCTGGTATTCAATTAAATATAATTAATCAAATATTCAAAAACATGCAAGGAAACAAAGCAGCTAGTGATATGTGGAAACATTTGGGAGGAGGGATCATCTGGAAGACAAACCTGGGAATCACTCCTAAGTATTACGCTGTATCACGCTGTACAGGCTAGGGGTTAAAACAATCCTGGGTAGTTATGAGGCTTCCTGTTGTCACTGAGTGAGGCGCGGCTCTTGAATGAATGACGTTTCACTTTTACAAATAGGGAATCAAAAATTCTGTTTTATTTTCTTACCAGCAGTGTCATCATTACATTTTCCACACACTTTTAATTAAGATTGCTGTAGATGCTCCGCTCTTTCTTATGGGTCACTGCTTGAGGCATTGATCTCAACCGCTCCACAACTGGTGCCACGCCACACCGACGACTCCAGTGGTATCAGAGATTTACACGAATGTGCATTCTTTTTGCGTTACTTACTGAATTGGACTGACTGTCTGTGTCCAGAGAGTTCTCCTATCCTGGTGGAGTTAGTTTCCTACCTTTAAACAGTTGATCAAATGAATTCCGTTAACATCACATTAGCATATAGGATATAGGTCATATAGCAGATTCTTTTATCCAAACCGACAATTCCCTCATTGCCTGAAAGTACAATAAAATTAAAAAAGGGGCTTAACTATATGCTTATGCTATATTTATATAAGAGCACGTAGCAACCAAAAAGGCAGCAGTGCATACTGCGCCTCGCGTTTTGTAGCGTGAAAAGTGCATCTTGTGTGAGCAGCCCCTAAACACTTTAACAGATGCAGCATGGTCAAGTCTTGCCTGACACGGTCCGCGCCCAACCATCGACACACCTTTCGTGGCTGGGTCCTCCACACACTGTCTTGTCCAGCTTACTTCCATGACCTTCCAAGGTTAACAGGAAGGACAGTTCTCCCGCTGACCCTGAAGCAGGTACTGCCGGATGCTCAGACTCTGCCCTTGAAGATAACTTCTGGAACCCACGCCAGAAACCCCGCAGGCAAGAATGTTACATTGATGGACTGGACTCAACCCAACCCACCACACACACACACACACACCATATTCTAAATGCTCAGTCAAATTAGGTAATCTCAATCAATGAAAGAACAAATGGAACAAAATATGGGAGCATGAAAAAGTTAGTACAAAAATATTTTCATAATAGAAATAATAATTTGCATAATATTTGCATATGCTAATAGTATTCTGTGGCAGCTGTTTGTGTGTGTATATGTATATGTATGTGTGTGTATATATATATATACATACATATACATACATATATATACATATACACATATATACATACATACATACACACATACATACACATATATACATACATACATATACATACACACATACACTACCGTTCAAAAGTTTGGGGTC
This sequence comes from Amblyopsis rosae, assembly GCA_025399935.1. Taxonomy (NCBI): domain Eukaryota; kingdom Metazoa; phylum Chordata; class Actinopteri; order Percopsiformes; family Amblyopsidae; genus Amblyopsis; species Amblyopsis rosae. The sequence goes on from JAODTR010003492.1 coordinate 12,690, forward strand.
ACCCAGACAATTTCATGTTTTCTATGAAAACTCACACATTCTTTC
>JAODTR010003493.1:0-12733 GCA_025399935.1 Amblyopsis rosae
TGATGGAACAACAGTTGTAGTTGGAGGTGGAGTTGGTTTGGTTGTAGATGATGTAGTGATAACCGTTGTCTCAGGTGTTGTGGTTGATGGAACAACAGTTGTCGTTGGAGGTGGAGTTGGTTTGGTTGTAGATGTAGTTGTAGTTGTAGTGCTAACTGTTGTCTCTGGTGGTGTGGTTGATGGAACAAAAGTTGTAGTTGGAGGTGGAGTTGGTTTGGTTGTAGATGTGGGTCTAGCTGGTCTGGTTGTCGTTTCTACAATCAAATCCTGTGTAACACTTGTTTTAGTCGGGTGAGTACTTGGTTCTATTGGTTCGGTTGTATATAATGTGCTAGTTGTTGTCTTAGGTGCTGTAGTTGATGAAACAACAATCGTAGTTAGGTGTGTTGTAGGTTGTTCTGTTGTAGGTTGTTCACACTCAACACAACATTCTACTTGGATCTTGTAGTTGAAGCATTTTCTTGGTGGTCTAACCTGATTTTCTTTTCTACATATCAGCCCATAACTTACATCACAAGTTACAACTTGACCAGTGGCATCCACATAATCGTCAAAGTCCCATTCTGGAGAATCAGTGGATCTGCATTTAATGTCCCTTGGTTTTTCGCACACTTGTTTTCCATTGCTTGTGATGTTCTCATAAGTTTCCCAGTCACTTCCGTCTTTGGCATCATCCACATCATACCATTCTGACCACTCACAGACTGTAATGCAAGGAGTTGTGGATGTGGTAGATGGAGGTGTAGTTGGTTTGGTTGTAGATGTGGTTGTAGTGATAACCGTTGTCTCAGGTGGTGTGGTTGATGGAACAACAGTTGTAGTTGGAGGTGGAGTTGGTTTGGTTGTAGATGATGTAGTGAAAACCGTTGTCTCAGATGGTGTGGTTGATGGAACAACAGTTGTAGTTGGATGTGGAGTTGGTTTGGTTGAAGATGATGTAGTGATAACTGTTGTCTCATGTGGTGTGGTTGATGAAACAACAGTTGTAGTTGGAGGTGGAGTTGGTTTGGTTGTAGATGTCTTTGTGGTTGTAGTGATAACTGTTGTAATTGGATGTGGAGTCGTTGCCTCATGTGGTGTGGTTGATGGAACAACAGTTGTAGTTGGTTTGGTTGTAGATGTTGCTGTAGTGATAACTGTTGTCTCAGGTAGTGTGGTTGATGGAACCGTTGTAGTTGGATGTGGATGTGTAGTTGGTTTGGTTGTAGATGATGTGATAACCGTTGTCTCATGTGGTGTGGTTGATGAAACAACAGTTGTAGATGGAGGTGGAGTTGGTTTGGTTGTAGATGTCGTTGTGGTTGTAGTGATGACTGTTGTAATTGGATGTGGAGTCGATGTCTCTGGTGGTGTGGTTGATGGAACAACAGTAGTAGTTAGGTGTGTAGTTGGTTCTGTTGTAGATTGTTCACACTCAACACAACATTCTACTTGGATCTTGTAGTTGAAGCATTTTCTTGGTGGTTTAACCTGATCCTCTTTTCTACATATCAGCCCATAACTTAAATCACAAGTTACAACTTGACCAGTAGCATCCACAAAATCGTCAAAATCCCATTCAGGAGAATCTGTGTATCTGCATTTAATGTCCCTTGGTTTTTCGCACACTTGTTTTCCATTGTTTGTGATGTTCTCATACGTTTCCCAGTCACTTCCATCTTTGGCATCATCCACATCATACCATTCTGACCACTCACAGACTGTAATGCAAGGAGTTGTGTATTCCCCTTGTGTTGTTGTAGTTGAGGGAGTAGTTGGTTTGGTTGTACTGCTAGATGTTGTCATTGTTGGTGTGGTTGTATATGCAGTTGTTGTAGGTGTTGATGTGGATGTCCAAGGTGCTAAAGTTGATGATGTTGGCTGTGTGGTTGTTACGACAGGTGAAGTAGGACATGATTCATTTATAAATATTACAGTTGCATTGATGCAAATTGCATAATAGCACGTCCCCAAATTGTCGGTCACGTTGTAAATAACTTCATTTTCTTCAAATACAGTCCCATTGTAAATGCAGCCACAGTCCTCAACACATATGCGGTTCTTCTCATCAAATATGGGCTTGTCTTCTGGGCACACTGGGTAACAGCCTATAAGAAGCACATATACATTCAACCAAAGAAAGCAGATTTTATGGATATTTACAGCTATTGAAAGATTTATGAAAACATGTTACTGACCTTCCAGATTGGGTATAGGGTTAGTGCATATTCCCTGCGGATTCAAACAGGTTTTGTAACAAGGCGGGTGACAAGAATTGTAGTGCCAGTTGCATTCATCCGGGCCATTGTAGTAATCACAAAAAATAGCTAAGAAAGAAAGACAAAAGCTTGTTTTTATATTAATAAAATAAACTAGGATATGATTACCCCGTTAATAATGACATATATTTCCATTCAAACCTGGAAATGCATTTGCATTTTGTATGTATTGCCATTTTAGAATAGAGTAAAATATTTACAGTTTATATAGGCCAGCCATACAAAGGGACAACAAACACAGTCACTGTTAACACAACACAGAGTCACTGTTAACCTTTAACACAACACAGTCACTGTTAACTTAACATAACACAACACAGGGTCACTGTTAATTAACATAACAAAGTCACTATTAATTAACATAACGCAGTCATTGTTAATTAACATAACAGAGACACTGTTAACATAACAGAGTTACTGTTAACATAACACAGTCATTGTTAATTAACATAACAGAGACACTGTTAACATAACATAGTTACTGTTAACATAACACAGTCATTGTTAATTAACATAACAGAGACAGTGTTAACATAACAGAGTCACTGTTAATTAACATAACAGTCACTGTTAATCAACATAACACAGTCATTGTTAATTAACATAACGGAGACAATGTTAACATAACAGAGTTACTGTTAACATAACACAGTCACTGTCAATTAACATAACACAGTCACTGTTAACATAACAGTCACTGTTTACTTACGACAGATCTCTGGGGTTCTCCATGCAACACATTCGCCAGCTTCGTTGCAAGCCTGGGCATAGGCTGCTACTGCTGTGCAGAAGCATTCACAATCTCCTCCAGTGTCACAAGCACAGGAGTCTTTCACACAGTTGTCATAGTACGGAACATGGTCTACCTGTAAAGTCAGTGTCCATTCTTTATCTGTGATCATTATTTGTACATTATTACATATTTCTTTATATTGTAGTCTGTAATCTTAAATTCTATTTGCATAGAGACACATTAATCCAAAGTGATGCACAATATCTTATCATACACCAATCACTGCAGTCAAAGTAAACACACTATGCTAGAATAATTACCCCCACAGTCATCAGTGCTAGCTTAATTCATATCGTATCAAGCACTAAACCGTTTTATACCAGCATATTATTATGTACATAAAATAATTTTGCTAACAGGTTAAACATTTAACAATTTTAAGAACTGATCATAAAATTGAAACAGATATATACAGACAGATGACCACTATTTATGATTAAAGGTTATGGGAATGCTTTAGGGTAGAGAGGTGGCACAGTAACCAGCAACCAGTGTTTTACCTTGTTATGGCACTCCTTAAAAGTGTCTCCTTTGATAATACTGCATTGTACTTCAGCCCAGTGCTGTCGATTGGGCATTGCTCCACAAGGGTCTACATTGGCTTCGGCATCGGGGCAACTGCTGGAAACCTTCCAGCTGTTTGCAAACTCCAATAGACTGCTCACTTCCAGCTGACCCTGAGTGGTGAAGTCATTCTGCCCATCGCCATCAAAGTCTCCACACAGACCACACACTTGTCCCTTTCCAGCAAAACAGAAGGACAGAATTAACTATTGTGTGAACACAATCCAGGGTTATTTATTTAAATTCTGCTGTATTTTTTATGCATATTACATTAAAACATACTAATCTTGCAATAATGCAAGCTCTACAGATTCAAAGAAATGTGCTTGAGTAAATTGTGGAAAAATGTATCATGGCTTGTGAATCATTTTGTTACATTACAATGAAAGAATTATTACTTCAAATGTGACTCACACTATGTTGTGGTTCAAGGATGACTCGCACAGTTGTTTTGCGATCCCACAGAACTGCCACACCGATGGAGGTTTCCACAACCAGATACAAACCAACATGCCTTATTCTGTATTTGATCAGAGTGCCATCTCCCAGGTCAATCTCCTCATATTTTCCATTGAACAATTTCACTTCGGTTCTCTATAATGCCAAGGAGTCAGTTACAATTTTAATGAACAAATAAATGTTGACCACTTGATCCTACAAAAGACACAGGCCATTCATTAAATTGTCAAATGAGTTTTACCCCAAGTTTAATCCGGACAGATTTTGAGCACATGGTGCCTGTTGTGCCGCATGGTATATTTTCTGTGATGATGTGGAAGTCGTCCTCTATGGTCTTATTGCCACATTTGTTCTTTAAAAATAAAATACATGTTAGCCAGTAGAATTATCAATGTTAGACATGCATAATCAGCTACAGAAGACATAGAGTTGAGTAAAAAAAAAGATGTATTTATGCTTCTTTCTTCATCAGAAAGGTCATAATTAAGATAGACTTTAGGGCTTTACCTGGACGGCAACATACGAACACTTTCCATGAAAGCCATACTTCTGCTGATCAAAGGTACTGTAATGACCACTTCCATAAATAATGCAGGTTCCTGGGCATTTCTTTTCAGTGCACTCCCATCTACCCCTCTTACAGGTACTGGTGGTTTAAAATGTTGAGTATTTGTCACAATGTAACACGCATAGGTAGCTGCAGTACACATACATGAAATATGATGCGGTTCATTAAATACTTCATACCAGGTATTGCACTGATTTGGTATTTGTCTTCCAGAAGCATAGAGCAGTCCATCATGTTGACATGGACAGTCATGTTCGTTTACGCAGGACCCTTTGCCATCATCAATGAGGCCAGGAGGACACTGACAGCCAGACTCACAGTCTGTGGAGTACTGAATAACAGAAGAAGGAATGAGAACATTGATCCACTTATCTTTGAGATAATAGAAAGCCTGTGATATAATAGTTAAAAAACTCACGCAATCAATACTGTCCAGGTTGCTACAGGAGCGAGCACATTGCACTCCCTGTTGTCCTGCGACTGCATTGGAGCAGTTGAAGAATTCCATTGTGGGCGGACAGACTGTAACATACATTAGAGTCCACTAAGATAATATCGCGTCATGTAAAATCAGATGTACTGAAATGCAACAGCAAACAAGAACAATAAAAAGAGGTAAATACTTAATGCCCTGGATTGCCATGAATGACAGTGAAGCTTGGCATTGGTACAGATGCTAGAAAAAAAAACATCAACACAATATTAATCAAAACAATAATACAAAAACTTAACAAATGAACACTGGGAAAACTAGGAAACATGCAGAGCGTGTTTTTAAACGTATGTCAGTATTTTGAAATGATACAGCATACATAATGTTATCTACAGTTAACAATACTATACAATATTACATAATGATGTATGCACATTGCATAGCCTCAACTGCATGTCAAAGTATCTAGACCAAAACCAGCGAAGGAAGGAAGTAGTAGAAAAACATTTAGATAAATCCACTATATTTAACAAATAATGGAACGTTCAATTGTCAATAACTCACCAGTGTTCATTTTTGATGTTAATTGACTTTCCTGCCATGATGTGGATTCCATTGTGAAAGCAGGCGCATTTTGCCATAGGAACGCAGATGCCCTTGTCATCTAGGTAAAGACCTTCAGGGCAGGAGCAGCCGTCAACAGGCAAGAAATCAGAGGTGCAGGTTTGCTGCTCCACTGCCAGGGACCTGCATGTCAGTTGACATCTCTGAAGCTTGTAAGAATAGGTCTGAGATTCTGGGCAACTCCTGGTGTATTTATCTGTATTATTAGCAAACATTAGGAACAGTTCTTTAATATAGCAATTGCATGAGAAAACACAGACATCATATTTCCCTTCTTAAATTCCTTACCGCACACGTTCTCTCTCCAATTTGTCAAGAAGACTCCCTTGGATGCACAAGCTCGTGCATAAGAGGAAAAAACTGCACACAGGCAGTCTTCACTCTTGTCGCAGTTGCAACTAGCATAAGTGCACCGCTGAAGGATAAAGAAATATTATTACGACTGGTGCAATTACAATGTGGATCAATTCGGTGAGAGAGAGCGTACTGTATGTTGTACCACACCTTGTAGTAGCTCTCAGGATCAACCATTGTATGGCACTGAGCGAAGGCGCTTTCTGGACTTCTGAGCAATGAGCACCAATGTTTTGCATACATTGCTGGGAGCAAACAAACAGTTTGTTATTGGCAGTAGCAGCAGCAGCAGCAACAGCATTGTTTGGGATCCAGTATTAATATTCTAGAAGCCATTGTAGAAGCACAGCATACCGTTTTCCACACTGAGCGAACAGGGTTCGTCTAGCCGTTCCATTCTGTCTATGCAGGTGGGTTTGGACTTCCAGGAGTTAGCAAAAGAAGACGCTGTCCCCTCCACCATGCCCTGGGGAGTCTTCATGTCGTCACACAGAACCATATTGTAGTCTCCGCATAAGCCTAGAGTCAACGCAATGCTGCATCTTATTGTTTCTGTGTTTATTTTATGTTCATGTTTTATCACAAAGCAGAGCAAAAACATGTCCTAACAATGTAATATATCATGATGATAAGTGTCAATTAAGGCCTGTCATTGTAAAAGGTACAGGTATAACCTAGGCCCAGTCAATTCGACATGTTCTAGTTACATACCACGTGTCTTGGTCTTGTAGCCCTCATCCAAAGTCACATAGACTTGCATGACAGGCACATGTTGGATTTGGATTTGCAGCCCATAGCTTGTCTGAAGCACAATGTGAAAGGATGAAGACTGGAATATGTTTATGTCGCCTATACATGAATAAAAAGCAGTAGATTAATTTTTACATGCATCGAACAAACGCCAGAGTAACTGTGAATACATACATACACACACACAGTACAAAGGCATCTGCATCTTACCTGTGTGGTATGGAAAACTTATGATCTGCATATTGTGCCTTACTTTCCCATCAGCAGTAAATACTAGCATCTGCATATAAAACAGAATGCTCATCAGACACATCACACACACAGCATCAGTGCCAAACTGTCTAATCTAGTTAAAATGCTACCGCTTACGTTGTTCCTATCGTTGTTCAGTAGGACTTTGAGGGTCTTCATACAAGTGTCATACTGATGGCTTACACATGGCGCCAACTGGGCCAGGATGGTAAACTTTGGACTTGTGTCATCCTGTGACAAAACACGGAGTGGGGTCAATTACATAAAGGTTGAATCCTCGTTTCATAGTAGCATACATAAAGCATACTCTAGGGACAAGAAACTCACGCACCCTGCTCTCCACTTTAGCCAGGATGTAATAACAATCTCCATGGAAATTGTAGGCTTTCCCATCAAAGGTAGTCACGTGTGAACCTTCTTCAACTGCACATGTGGCTGGTTTTGGCAGGTTCTGGCAAGACCATCTACCTTCATAACAGGTGCTGAAAAGACACAACACATTTGTAACTACTGTAAATTTGGGTCTAACCAGTTGGAAATGCAGTATAGAGTAGACTGTGAGAGGACTGTGCTTTATAGCATTCAGAATTTCACATTTATGATACACGACTACAATATTCATTTATTCATGGGGGGAAGGAATAGGAGTGCCAGTCATGCTATAGTTTCAACCATCTGGGGGATGTGATCAAGGGGTGTGCCTCACCATTCTTTCCCATCTTGCTTGTAAATCTCCCCAGTGTTGTAGACTTTCTGATGCTTGCACTGACATTCAGATTGAGGGATACATCCCGTTACCGAAATGTCATCGAACACCGTTCCTGTAGACATACAGTATAAATCTTAATTGCATTCTGTAGGGCAAAAATAGTTTTTACTGTACAGCAAAGAAGAAAATATAAAGCACTCATACATAAAGCATACTCATAACACAGTGTACATGTAGGCTTCTGAGAATGTGTTTCATTCATGACTAACCAGGAGGGCAGAAGCATCCATCCATTCTGTGGTCCTCGCACAGTGAACTGGTGTCTGGTTGTGTACAGGTGTCCATGCAAGGGGGACCACTCTCTTCATAAACCATGTTGAAAGGACACTGCTTTGCTATATATAGACAAATGGACAAAAAGAAATCTAGTTTATTGTATAAAAATGTTTATATATTAATTATATTTTATTTTATAATTATATATATAAATTATATATATATTTTGAGTTTTTGCAGGATAATTGTCATCCAACAGAAATAAAACAGTTTACCACAGAACTGTGGCGTCCTCCAGTTGGGCGGCTGCCCTCCAGCATGGGAACACTGACGAGAGTACTCTGACAGTGTGCTGCACACACAGAAGTTATCTGTGTTATTGGCACACACACACATGTCCTGGATACAGGCCTGGATGTAAGGCCCTGGGTTCAACACTGCGGTACAGGAGCTCCAGGACTTGCCGTACAACAGCTCTTCACAGGTGCTTTGCTAATAAGTAAGCAAAGGAGAGTTACTAGAATCCTGCTGACGCCACAACGAAATGCCAAACTGGGCTAAGCATCGAACGTACAAACTCCTTGCATCGGTCAGCCTCAGCCTCTTCTTCCTGTTCATAGGGGTCTTCGCAGTCATCGTTAGGAAGATGCACTTTGTGTGTATTGCCAAACTCGATGGTGCTTATTTTTCGACCTGTATGTTTATTGTCATAAAAAACAGAAAATACAAACAAATAAATATGTGTTTATTGTCATAAAAAACAGAAAATACAAACAAATAAATATTTCTAACTTATGTTGTCAAAGTAATATAAGAAATACACTGAAATATGACAAACCATTATGAATGAACTCATTGTCGACTGCAACACCATTGAAATCTCCACAAAGTCCACAAGTGCGATTCGCATACTCAGAATCCACTTCCACCTGTGCATTGATGTACACAAGGAATGTGATGCAAAAGTAATTTCCCTTAATGTGTGTTTCTTTACAATAACTATTATTGATGCTATTGTAAAAAAAAAATTACAGACAGGCTTGATTGTTGAAAGAGGGCAATGATTTTATTTAAAGCCTATATGAGTATACATAACATGACTCTTTATACGCTAAATTAAAGTTTGAATTATTTTCCACTTTTCCTAAATATGACATTATAACAACAGAAAAATGTGTACTGTATATGTTTTACCATGACTGCGTCGTCACCATTCCACATCACTACAATGCCAATTTTAGCCTGGAGCTTGGTGTAAACTGCATTTTGTTCCAGCTGCACCCCTGCGTCGTAGTATGGCATATGGACACTGGAAGAGAGGAATGCATACTGTATATATATTCAGATATGTTTAATGATTTACCACAATAGATAATTTCTTCAAAAACCAAGAAGCTTTGTTAAGATAAACAAAAAGAATATCCTTGGGATACTTACGCAACATTATTTACAGTAACGGCACTCTTGGTCATGCGGATCACAAGGTCATGGATGGTGACCACCACGTATCTGACGGAGAGCCTGCCCCCAGCCTCCTTCCTCTTCAGGTGCACAGAGAACTCATGGTAAGTGTCGTGGCAGTCGGACACCAGGTTGTACTCGCACATGCTCGGGAACTGGTACACATCGCCATCGAAGGTCTTGAAGTGTTCTGTTCCCCAAGTGCTGCAGACACTGTTCACATGGTTGTGAACTGTGAACAAACCAACAGATGTATTCATGTTATCATCAGTATCATCTACTACATCAGAACAATGGTCATACTGTCATGAACACAAATGTCAATTGATGTGTACTACATTAAAATATTTTCAAATACATCTGTCAACCCACCACATACAGTAAACATGTCGAGCATTTGCACCTGTAGACTAATAACAGCATACAGCAAGTATACTGTATAGTTGACTACAACTCCTAGTCTTACCACGTCTGGTTTGGGCATAGATGACACTGGATAGCGACAAAGCCAAGGAACACAACAGCAGACCTCTCCACCTCATAGTTGCTGCTGTGGCCTTCTAATCAGCAGAGCAAATTTGAGATAGACTGCTCCTTGTTGGCCCCTTATATTTAGATTGCTAAATTTTTGCGCACACCCATTCTATTTGACATTACTTTTTATTACTAAGACCTGTAAACATGCTCAGAAAGGAAGGTTTACACCTTTTAGAGCTCCCCCCCCTTGTTCTCTAATGTGCTCATCTTCTCATTGACTGTATTGTCTGCAGGGAGGTCTCTTTGATTCTAAATGAGAGAAATGGTTCACAATGACAGGGTTAAAGCCCATGTGGGCCACACAATGCTAGTTGGTGGGCAATATGTTTTTTAATAATCTTTTCGATAATATTTCCAATGTGTTTAACTTAAAGGTTATATTATGGTTGTTTAATGTGCATAAATAGTCTATTTTACAGTGCACTTGATTTCCTATCACCATATCTATGTACTGTAATCAGTTTGGTCCCATTTCAGTGAGTGTCATTTTGAAAATGAAACTTTTGGCTAGTGGCACTCCCTTGATTTTCTTCCTTTCCAGTAAGACTTTTGCGTCTATCGTGTTTTAGTGTAATTTTGATTTGTACGATAACTAAAAGTTAATTAATTGCAGATGAAGTTGGTCTTTGGAAGAGTCAGTGTGAAATGGGTAATACATCTTTTTGGTACACTATTTTATGTTTTCGTATTTGTAAAAAGTACAAATACAGTTTTAATTTCTTCTTCCTGGGGGATGGTTGGTGTGCTTGAATCAAAAACAGTGAAGAACTGTCTACAATAAATGAATGAGTAGAAAAAAATTACTTTTCTACAGACTGCTTCTAAAACGTTTTGATAATATTTAGCCATGCATATATTATGTACATGTTATACACATGCATATGTACATCCACAATTAGCCTACACAACAGCTAATCTGTTTTTAACTAGGTTATATTACAGTATAACCTCAATAGCTATATTAATATGGCATACCCATCATATTATTACTAGATAAGCATAGCGGATGTCAAACATTATTATATGCTGTTAGTTCCATTATGTCATGCAATGCAGTATGCATGCGTCAGGAAAGTATGCACAAGGCGTACAGTAAAAGCATTTGCTGAATTTCTTTGCCAGCTTACAGTATCTGCCATCTGCTTTACATTTGATAGGAAGGTAGGTAGTTAAATCATTAACAGCATAAAAATTATATCCTGTATTGGCAAATCTGTTTGCCTACCTCTAGCGATTTCAATATGAACAGCTTGGTATGCAAGTATATTATAGTTTGCACTATATTACATTTTGAATGAATACCTTTCAGATCAAATCATCAATTTGTCAATCACCACAGGTGTGTGTGTTATGTTCATAGGATGAAATAGCACCCTGTCCAAGGGGTACCATCTGCCCCACGGCTGATATATATAATAGGAGTGACTTTCTTAGATATAACCAACCTGGTTAAGGTCGGTTTGGTTTCCATTTCTGAATGGAAGACATATAATAATGACTTCCTTGGAATGGGTGTGGTGGATGGCATCATAAACAAGGTGCTTGAATGGAATTTTGTTTGTTTCGTCCATTAAAACTTTTTTTGTCAGAGACCAGCATTAATATCACATAAGAAGAACAGATGCATTGCCCCAGATTTAGCCAGTCCCCATGGGTAGGTTGACACAAACACTAAAATGATCATTTAAGTTAAAAAACAATACTCAAATGAATCATCCAAATATCAACTATTTGGTCTATATATACCAACATTAAACAATCATCATCTATAGTTTCAGAATCTGTCTGTGTCAAATTAACGTGGACAAGACAAGTTTCTTAAAATCTATTTTTTGACATCACATAAAATGTGTACATTTATAGGGAGCATAATTGTTCCATTCCTTTGAGTGTTACTTCCAATTGTATAATACAGAAGCTAAAGTTAAACTTTCTAACACTCATACTGAATCTGCATACGTGATTACACCACCAACTCTGATTGTATGTTTGAAATTACAAACAACCCCTCCAAGTGTAAATAGACAGTAGGCCCTCAGTGAAAGGATCTAACACTCCCAGAAAAAGACAGCTGCAGTTTGTGACATGGCGTTACCGCTATACCAGCATATGCTTTGTTGATTCAGGGTGGATGTTAGTCTATCCAAAATACCTCAAGATGATGCTGTTCTTTTTATTAGGGGTAGTGTTATTAGGCCTACAGAAGTTGTAAAACTACATTGACATTACAGTAGTAGTTACATATTAATCATTGATTAGAAAAATATATACCCTATTTGCTATTTTTAAGACTTGTGTCTTTAGAATGTGTCAAACAATTTGGCTATCAAATAGGGCTGTCAGATGCAATTAAAATGTAATCGAGATGAATTGCATGCTTTACGTAATTAATTGAGATTAATAAATCGCATATTTTTTACATACAAAATATGCCCTCTTTATGCAAATGTTTGTATTTAATTTAAAAAAACATTTGCATAAATATGGCATATAAAATATAGCAAATCCATCCATCCATCCATCCATCCATCCATCCATCTATCCATCCATCTTCATCCGCATATCCAGAGTCGGGTCGCGGGGGCAGCAGCTCCAGCAGGGGACCCCAAACCTCCCTTTCGAGCCACATTGGAAAGCTCTGACTGGGGGATCCCGAGGCGTTCCCAGGCCAGTGTGGAGATATAATCTCTCCACC
>JAODTR010003494.1:1868-12733 GCA_025399935.1 Amblyopsis rosae
TACCCCCCCCCCCCCCCCCCCCTTCCCGAGAACACACACCCTAGCTCACCCGTATACTTGTACTTCAGCATAGCAGCCATAGTCACCACCACTGCAACCCAAACCATGCCATAATAGGGAAGGATCTCACTGCGATCTCACTCTCACATCACATCGCTCTCTCACTCACTCACTCACTCACAGACACAAATGTGAAAGATAAAGGACACTCCAATCCATCCAGCACAGCACAGCACTCTCAAGCCCTCGGTGGCACCTGGGAGAGGGGCCTTCCGGCCCGTGTGGCAGACATAATGCGTCTAGCCCTCCACTCGACGACCACTAGGCGCCAGAATGAATCCTGCTGCTTCAAAGCCCCGGCAGCGTACGGGTCAGCTGGAGGCGGGGAGGAAGGAGGCAGCACGGTTTAGCTTTGGGTGTATGGCACGAGACAACACATGGGGATGCTGGCACAGGTGGGAGGATGTGGAGATACATGTGTGTGAGGAAAGGACAAACTAACTGCACAAGGTAAAAACAGAACACAAAGATAAACAAACTACTAAGAAGAAGAAAAATACAAATGTTTCAATAAAATTCCACAACCCCACCACCAAAAATATCTTTTGACCTGTTGGGCAGGTGCTGGCCATGGCCAACACATTGTAAACCACTGCCCTGGAGAGAAAAAAAAATAAATAATAATAATAATAATCTTAGACGTTATGCTAAACCATGATGACACGCTGTAGCTTGCAGAGTGCTACTCATGAATAGGACAGGTGACACACAACTTGTAAACAGTAGTAAATTAAGCTAATTATGGTAACACCCCTGCTATGCTGCAAGGCATACATTCACACATGTACAGTATGTACAGTAATGAGCCTGTCTACTCTTATTGCCATGGTGACATGTGTGGCTATAGGCCGTTTGCCTTGACCGTGGCTAAAATCCAGTGGATATACAGTTGTATAATTGTGGGGGGGAAGGGGTTAAAGTTGTTAAAAGAGCAAGGCTGGCATACTTTTATATGATCCCCCATCATCAATATAGCCTGCACAACACTACAACCAGCGACATGTTCTCCTAACAACAAGCAGTGTCCATAGCAACAGAATGAGAGACAGTTACTGGCTGCAATGTGAATGACAAACCAGGAGAACTTGAGGTCAGCGAGTTTTGTACTGACAGTGTGTGTGTGCGTGCGCTCACATTTCAGATGGCACTACACTGACATGGCTGGGTGAGAGGGTAAACCAGGCTGCACTAACCAGAAGGCAAATCAAAATAAGTCCTGGAACAAGCCCGGGCTATACATTTCACACCCGGCAGCTAAATAGTTGGAGAATGTCACTGTGAAAGTGATTTTACTGCCTGCGGTCTTAACGAAGGGCGGGGGTAGGGCCGGGAGTGCAATCACGGAGGGTTCTGCCATCGTGCGTTGTTTGACGGCTCATTTACCACTTGCCAAACCATGGCAACCAAACCAAAACTAAACTGCAATGCTTGTAAAATGAGCTGCAACATTCCTCTCGTTTCCCACCACGGGCCTAGGTGTCAAAGAGGAGAGAGAGAAGAAAGAAGACCGTAAACACACGGACAAAGGAGCAGAATAAGGGGAGTGCTTTGTTTGACACCTGTGCAGTCGTGTCTCCTAGTGAGCACCTTGCCTCATTAAGTGTAAAGGCTTTGCAGAGTCCCCGAATACACACGGGACACTGTCCCTTCCCGAGTTAACCCCCTCCCCATCCCAGCACACACACACACACACACACCTCACCCCTAGCCACCCGCTCTCAAGTCTCACAAAGGTGTCGGTTTTCAGCGTCTCCATCTAATCAACTCCCAACAGCCCAGCGGTAAGAACGCCAACAGCACAGACCTAGTCTGTGATCGCCAGTATGCAGTGTAAGCACAAAGTAATGATAAAGAAGGATGAAAACACCAAGAGGAAGAGACAGAATGAGATGAGAATGTAGTAGACAGATGAGAAAGGAGGATCACCTAAACCAACAGAGACAGACACACACACACACACACACACGCACACACACACGACCCCTTCCCTATCTCTCTTTCCTATCAAAACACTGCATGGCCCCAGTGACCCTTGCTGGCCATGGTGAGTTCACACACAGCATCTGCTGACCACAGCAATTCACAAACACACAGGCACGGATGCATCACCCTGAGAGACACCCTGACCATAGGCTGTACAAGCCACATAGAGTATAAGTGGCTTGGGTTTAAGCTCGCTGCCATCTTGTCAGTTGCTACAGCCAGTAAATACAGCTACTGCAGATACCCACATGGAAAAGTACGGTTACAATTAGTCAGCAACATTTTCTCATGTAGGGGACAAACATTAAATAATAAACACCAACTTTGTCCCAGATGCTTAAGGGTTAGTTTCACAGACATAGATAAAGCCTAGCCATAGACGGAAAGCTTTTTTCCAGTAGAGATTCATTTCTCTTTTAGGTTAGGCTAGGCTTAATCCATGTCTGTGAAACCGGCCATACGAGGAGCAACATCCAGTTAGTAGAAGGGCATGTTACAGACACGTCCACATAGGCTTCAACATTCTGCTTGGTCCTCAGCCACCACATGACTGGGCACCAGGCCTTCTGGCAGCAAGCAGAAAGAACCCTCAGTGGAGGGCAGACAGGTGCAGCATATCTGTCTCTCTCTGGGGCGGCAGTCATGGGAGATTATGGGGGTGTAAAAATATGTAATAACAGCCAGCACCTGTCAGACACATGCCACAGAGCAGCGCATGGCTGTACGCTGTACACCCCTTAGGGCTCAAGTCCCATCCAAAGGCTGTGTGCGTGAGTGTGTGTGTTTGGAAGGGAGTGGGGGTAAGGGGCAGGGGGAACAGGGACTTTCCAGTGGTAAAACTCCTGGGACATTAGCAGGCTAGAGGACCTCTGAATACATTAGTCTGCATAGGGACTGACAGACTCATCAGTCCCAGGCTGCAACACTGCAGAGTAAGGAAGTGAGGCTTCAGAAAGTCCCAGACTCTCCTAACATCTTTTACAGCCATCTTACATCATTTACATTTCAGAACCAGCTATGACAATGGTTCTAGTCGTTACTCTGCAATTACCCTCACCCCCTTAACAGTTTTAAAGGGGAGGTAAATGGTGCATTACTATAGAAACATTAAAGCCCACACTGTGAAATCCAAACCCGTCAGGATTAGAACGTCATGAAACAATGCTACTGTCCATAGATAGGGCCAATCATGTTTGTTTGCCATCGATACTTGAGACAGAACTACAGTATTTACACCATTGACAATTATCACGTCTGTTAGCTGCTCAGCAGACCGTTGGACCCAGAAACTCAATCTAAGGCAGTATCCTCAACACAGGTCAAACATTCACCCATACAGCGACTTTTATATTCCTTGCTGACGCGCTGCTGTTGTCAAGCCTCTGTGAATCTTAAACATTACATTCCTGGCAAAGTTCCACGTCGAAATCTTTTATTTTTTTTTTTTTGGGAAAAAAGATTTGAAACTTCTTTCTGACATACATTTTTTCACAGGCGTCATTTGTCAGGGAGGTACAGTAGCAGCCTAGTGGCCATGCAACACAAGCGAACAAACAGCGGAGCGCCCACTCCCAAGTTGCTTACCCGTACTGCCTCTGGACAAGCGCTGGGTGTATGGCCTGCACTCCCATAGATATGCCTGGAAGACAGAGGTCGGCGGCAGTCAGACACATTTGCATTTGCAGAGGAGGCTCCAAGAACAATGCACAGAGAGCACAGACAGACAGAGCCCGTGCTTGTTCCAAATGCGTCATGATCATACGCAAATGCACTTGAAACAATGAGGGAAATTTGCATTTTAAATATTCTTAGTATTTTTATTTTGTTTTAGGAAGAAGAGAATTATTGGATTGTTCCTCACCCGTTGCGTCCTCACCTGTCTGCATGCTGCGGGGTTTGGCACCCAGGTAGGCCAGGTTTACATTTGCCTTCCTCCCGTCGATGATTGGGTTGGGGTCTTTACAGGCCCTCTCTGCTGCCCCTCTGTCTGTCATCGTCACCTGGAGACAAGAGACACTCACAGTCCATCATCAACAGACACCCCTGCCTCATTTCACATGGAACGCCTGTGATGCGCTAGTTAAGGGAATACTCAAAACAAAAAGGACACTTTTGAAAATTCCTTTGTGGGTATTGAACTGTTCAATTTCCCTTATTGGTGCAGAGATGGGGAATAAACAAAGATTAGATGATGGGGACGGTCTACAAACAGTACAGTAGCCAGATGGGCCCTTGACAGAAACTCATTTGTACACCCGGTGGATATATGGCTCAGAGAACGAATAACTAAGATCTTATTCAATTAGGGCTGATATATTAAGGAGATTGTCATTAGTCAACCCCTCCCCTCCCCTCTCCCTCCTGGAATTAGACAGACCCGTCTGTTTTGACTACACAGTCCTGCCAACTCAGGGACTTAAGACTCCTCCATGCAAGGAATGTGGAACGTACATGTAGGCCACATTTGCATTGTTTTAGAAAGCATGTGTTTCACTTGCAGGCAGCTACATTTCCGTATGGGGGCCAACCCTAAAAACAGCTCACCGCAGAGCATGTCTTGTGGACACAGAGAGGAACAAGACTGTGTTACCCTGTAGAGTTGCTGAGGTGGGTGCACTATCTGCAAACGAATAAATAAATAAAGTTCAATGTTCTCTCCACTCACTCAGGAGACATACTTAACCTGTTGTCCTGTGACTAACAGACATACATTGGTCACATAAACCAAATAAAACCCCCTTCAGGTTTACTGCCCATGCAGGTTGTGCAGGACACATGGTGCTCAGCACTTCAGCAGGCACAAATGTGTGTCAACTTTCACCCAGGCACCCGCAGCCCAGAGCCCGTCCAACCTGAAACACCTGACACACTTAACAGCCAATTAAACTCACTGGACTGTTTTACTCAGAATCAATGAGCTTGTGTGTAAACAGTGCATACTATTGTCTTGTAGTGACTTAGAATTAAGCATGAACACTTTCCATTCCATCTTTGGCCTTCCAGCAGATTACTGATGCCTTGCCAACATTTGGGTAAATGGAGTGGAGTACCGGCCTTGGAAGAAAGCCAGCTCCTTTATCAAACACTATGGTTTTCATATTAAACATATGGTCTAACTGCTCCAATCGTTTAAGACCGAGGTGTGGAAGACAAGGTTGTTTTAGCAACTCTTCCAAAATCACCATATAAAGCAAGCGAAAAACTCAGCCTGCTCACAGTGCAACCGACATGCCATGTCTGTTCACAGACCGGTGCTGAGGCAGAGGGGGTGACTCGAGGAGCAAATGGATCGTTAGACATATGTTAGGCTATAATCTTCTTAGTAGTAACCCATATACGTATGCGATTTGTCATCCTCATTAAGCTAAAATAACAGCCAACAAGGCAAAATAGAGACGGGCTATGCATAAGCCTGTTGCATTACTGTTTTGATAAATTACACTATGGTTACAACATTTGATTGAGAATTATCAGCGTTACCGCACGGCAGGTGCACCAGTCTGTACTTAAACTGTAGGCACATTTCCTCACAAGTGTGCTTCACGCATATGAGATATTGACATTTAATTATGTAGAAATGTTACAGTGGGCCTAATATATTAACTAAAAACTCTCCTATCAACTACCCTAAACACAATCATTTGTCATGAAATTATAGCCTACATTTGAAATAGTCATTCGACAGACTGAGTGTGGCAGGTACGTCTACCGCATGACAGACTAATTACATTAAGCTATTGCGGTACTAATTGTCCTAGCTACTTACAAAGCCGTATCCTCTGGATTTCCCAGTCTGTCTGTCCGTTATCACCACAGCTTCGTCTATGTCCCCGAAGGCCTCGAAATATTTTCTCAAGGAAGCATCGTTTGTGTGGTAAGGTAACCCCCCCACAAAGATTTTGGTAAAAGTAGTGTCCTTTTGAATTGTGGGATGCATGACTTCGAGGGCTCCGTTCATGAACTGATGTAAAAGCATTGATCAGCCGGAGACACCAAATTAATATACTAAAACGAAATAACTTTCCAGCATTAATAATACAACCAAACAAAACGTTTTCGTGTGGTATTGTGTTATCCTGTTGTTATATGTCCCTTTGTGCTCCAGTGCTAAAAGTTGTGGCAACCTTATGACATATGTGAGACCCTGCTTCAACTCAAGTCCGCCAAACTGGTTGCTTCTTCTATGCCGATGTATGAAATGTTCCGGGAGGAATTTATACTCCAAGCGCATGACCACGCCTATTTTGCATTCTAAGCCTATCACCACACAATGCAAATAAATAATTTGTTAATACTCCGCCCATACAACCGCCTACACTCGTTCTTCTTGCACCTGCTTTTGTCCTTTACGACACAAAGGAAAGCCTCTACTGTACTAGTAAAAAGCGCGCGTTAAACACGTTGTTTTATCATTTTGGCACAATTTATTACCTGATTAGTATTATTTTAATAGTACCTAAGTTAATTTTACAATTATATTACATTTTAAGCTTTTTGATTAATCTTAAGTCGTTTTATAACCAGTCAAGGAATAGCAGAATTTCTACAGGGTTATCCAATAACAAGCAGCACTACCGTATCGTTTTGTTTGTAAATGGTAATGCGGCCGTTTTTTTATGACCCCGTCATAACATGTTTGGCACGTTTTACTTAAATGGTTACAACAGGCTACATTATTGAACCTCATGAGCCTATATGCTCAAGCAGGAGTTAGCCGCTCTCTAGAACAGTTAAAATAGTTTAATAAATTCGTCCATGTAGGACGAGATAGGCCTAGATCGATGTAGCCTAGTAGATGTAGGCTATGATAAATAGCCGTATGAGCAACAGGTCAGTAGGCTATTGAGCAAGCTCAATTAAATTAGGCTGCATGCATTGCTTGTCTGTTTAAATGTGTGTCATCCAGGACCTAGTGCAGAGAACATGGCAGCACAAATAATTAATTGTAATCATATTAGTTGATCATACTTGACTTTTAAAACATTGAGATCTTATTCTCGATGAGTTGCCGGTACCATTTATCGGTTCACACCATTTCTAACATGTAGAACTTGGAGAAATCTGTCACGACATATTGGAATACCAACAAACATCATCCTCTAACTTTAATGTAGTTGGCAGACTATAGTCTAATTGGGTGGTATATATGACCTTTTAAGTTGGGAGAACAGTTTACAAGTAGTAGGATACATGGGCACATCCTCTTCTTGCTTCTCATTGGAGCTCCACTGCCAAGTACCCAGAACCAGGATAACAGTGAGGTGATATTCTAATGACCTCAATAAAGAGGCATTTAATTCACTTCCTCTTTCATGACTTGAAAAACTCTCACACGTAGCCTTTGTAGCTACACAGCCTACCATAATCATATCCTCCTGATCAATCCCCTTTCTCCAGCTCATTTTCCCTGTCAAAGAACTAATCTGGATGAAAACAAAAACTAAATGCAAGTCTTTGATCTTGTCTTACCAGCTTGCTCTGTCCCTTGGATTCTGGCCTCCCCCTCCTCAACATGAGTGCTCCACCTTCTGGTAGAGCACTCTCATTGTTTGAATCACAGCCCCAAAATGACAGCATGCTGCCTGCTCCCATGTGAATCCATGGTGATCATGATTATGTTAAATGGTGACACCACAACACACAAAAAAAGTGTTTCACAGCTGTAATGAGTTCCTGGACTTTTCCATGTTATGGCATAATTTCCCCAATAAACAGAATTCCAAACACAACGGGTCTATTAAATTGGGAACATGCATACTACCAAATATATGCAGTAATTTTATTTCACATTTCTGTTCAGTATTAGAGCAACATCATGGATTAACAGCAAATCAAAAGGGAACGAAAGTCTTTGGAAAGCTATACAAAACACAAAAAACAATAAAACTAGAAACCATCAAGATGATAGTAACAATATGTATGATGACTTCTGAGACCAATTGTCGTGCGGCTGCAATCAATGTCGAGTTGGGTCGGCCCCTCTGATTGGTCCATGCATGGTATGCAGCGCCGGCACAATGGTCCAGGTATTTTTCAAAAAGAAAGCATGTCTTTCTTGAGAGTGTACAATAAAGCAGCAGGTCATCCACAGCCCCACTACAGATGCCACTCAGCACGGCGGATCTAAAGAAAGGAGGAGGCCATCAGTCAAACAGCATTTCTGTTTTCATTCACATTTCTGAAAGAATATATATTATTTCTTTCGTCACACAATCAGCACACAAAGCACCCACAGTCAGTCTTTGGCAGTCAAGCATCGAATCAAAATGACTCCAAATCCAACTACTAGTCAGATAAATATTAAATTGCATAGTTCCCAAAGTGCATGGCGCATCACAAAAAGCACTGCAATCCTTAAAAGTGAATTTTACAAGTCAAATTCAGTCAAAATCAGACCAGCTTCATCTCACAGATGTAACTGGTTATACATAGGCGATGAGAGCTTGAATACACTATAATGAACACATGACCACGATATAAGGCAGCACTGATATCTGCACGATGATGATCCTCACTGCCCTGTATCCTTGCATGCCAGCAACTGCTTGGGTGCCACTGAGGACGTAGGCCAGGGCATAACCCAGTCAGTAGTGGCCCTTCTCTCACCATTTCTTGTTTCGAGGCTTGAGCTCCTCAGCAGCATTCCGGAGAAAGATGTAGTTCTTTTTCTGGGGATTGTAGTACTCGTGCCCCTGGAGAGGTTATATAGGACAAAAGACTAAATATAATAATGCTCCGACTAAATAGTGGTTCATATTAGGACAAATGGCTTATTTTTATTCCATTTAAATAGTATATACACAAATGCTCAATAAAATAGATCAACCATTTTATTGTAAGTCAAATAAGAAATAATTTACTAAACATTTCACCACCAATTTAATGTATGGTGCTGTTTATGTTGTTGTGTAACATCAACCTACCTTGGACCAGTCGTAGCTGGAGGCGTAGGCAAAGATGTTGCCGTTTTGGTTGAAGCAGCAAGCTGTGATTGGCTGGTCTAGCTGCTCAGATGTCTTGAGCTTGGTGCGGGCGTCCTTGTCCCAGAAGCTGAAGCGGCCATCTGAACCCACTGTCGCTAGTGTGCCGTGGACAGGGTGGAAGGAGATGGCATTAACCTGGGGAAGAGAAACGAAGAAGAGGTTTACACGTGGAGAAGCTAAACATACAGTTCATCATTATGTATGTATACAATAGGGCTGGCCAAGAATACTCGGGTATTCAGGTATTCGGTTTTCAATTTTGGGACTTGAACTTGAAATTTATATTAGGTATTTTTATTTGCCCTGTGACTAGTTTTTCAGTAAAAAGAAAAAGAAAAAACACAGTTTTCAACTAGCTTGGCCTAGTAGGGTTAGGGTTGGCTGTAAGCAGATAGGCAGGCCGTCTCTTTCAACACAGACTATCATTGGCTAATGCAGGTTATACACAGCTTGTGTAGGAGCCACGTTTACATTTTTCAGAACTTTCATAATTCACAGTTTTTCTTCTGTATTCCGTTATTCGTGTGTGCGTGAGCCACGCCATGCACCCTCTACAGGTGCAGAGGTGGAGGGCGCACCTATAAATAGAGGTGCGTTTTGAACATGGCGGAGAGGGTGGGACAGCACACAGTTATTGACCTCAGTTGCTGCGTACCACTAAAGAAACCCAATAACCCAATTATTCCTGTTAATGTTTTACATTCTATTTTCTGTTACAATAAAACATCTTTCATATAACTATTCACGTTGGAATTCATTCAATCCACGCCTGCCAGTCAGACATGCTATACCCCGCACTCCCCAAAGTGGACGACAATCTGGAAGGGCTATAGGACATGCCTGAAACCAATTAGTCGTTTTGCCATTACAGCTCGTATTGGTTCAATTGAGCTGTCGGATCCTTGCAGCACGGATCGGCTATTTTGAGAGCTAGGCTAGTGTCAAACTGAGTATCAGTATGACAGAATGTAAGGCCATCTGCCAGCTTATATTAAATAAATACAACAGCAGTCCGTGCAGTATTTATGAACCCTGTAAAGCTTAGTTTACACTCGACGGAGTCGCAACTGCGCGCGTGCCAAAAAACGACGGGGTTTCTCAAAAATATGTTGTGATATTATCCTAATTGTACTGGAGAGGGTGCTGATATCAGATATATAAAACACTTGATATCTATTACAGAGATGCTTTTAGAAGCCATATTATCACAGTAGAAGTGAAAGTAGTGAAAAACATCCAAAAGACCCTTTGGTTTCAGAGGGTTAATGTAACAATGTGTTTTGGACTAAATATTTTACTGGATTAGAATGTTTAGAACTTTTCCAATGTCACAAGATTGTTTTTGACCGTGATCGATGGACCGTGGACATGGGCTATGTGTGGTGGATAATATTAGTGGACGTTATTGGTGATTACTATGAGTCTTCATATGTGAGTACCGGTAGTAGTTAAACTCAACATTTTAGATACGACCTACAGTCGTGTACACATAGTCTATAACTAAGTCCAAAAACAGTCCTGACTGCCCACTTGGATTTTTAAGAGGTTATGAAACGTAATATTAATGGAGTTATGAGAGCGATTGAGAGTATTCGAACTCGTTCGAAAATACCAACTAGAATTCGAAGCCTGTAAAATGGTATTCAAGCCAGCCTTAGCATACAGAGTGCATCATCGCTCATCAGTGTTATCAAATCAATATTCGTTCTGTCAATGTCTTCGGGGTTCCATTCTCTAACTGAGATTGAGGTGGCTGGGGAGAGGGTCTGGGGTCCCTGGTGGTTTGTGTTTTGGGGATGGTGGGAATGGGACTCCCGATGTTTGTTTGTGATTGGAGGG
>JAODTR010003495.1:0-12733 GCA_025399935.1 Amblyopsis rosae
CCTTGCCCCCCCCCCCCCCCCCCTCTCTCTCTCTCTCTCTCTCTCTCTCTCTCTCTCTCTCGTGTGACATACTGTATCTCGTGTCTGTCACTGTGCCAGTGCAGGTTTAGGAGATAAAGTGTCTGTTTGAGATTCCTCAGCGAACACACACTGCCTGTCTACCTGTCTGTCTACCTGCATGCCTGCCTGTCTGCCTCTCTGTCTGTCTGCCTGTCTCCTGCTGAGAGAGACCCAACAGCAGGACAGTTGTTCACCTGCCTACCAGAAAGGAAGGGTTTTCATTTGACATGATGATTTGACGGTCTCATGTGATCTACTCCAGTGTAACATGATCTACTCCAGTATGAGTGATCTACTTCAGAGCTGGGGTGCAGGTACACGTTAAAGGTGCAGTCAGGCTCAGAGCTGGGGTGCAGCTGGGGTAACTCAGCTCAAACACAAATGCAAACAAGCCCGAGAGGTACAGTATCTTCAGAACGCACACCGCCGGCAGAGACGCCGCTCAGCTTTCTAGAACAAAATGGCAGTCTCCAGAGGCTGGAGGGGAGGAAAGATCTGCGCGTGGGTGCGAAGAAGCTTTACATGCCGGTAGTTTAACGGCTGTCGAACCCGGAGCAGACGGCCTCTCTCTCCACAGACCCCCCCCCAGATGTGTGTGCATGTGCGTATATGTGTGTGTGTGTATATATGTACATGTGTGTGCATGCATACAGTATGCGTGAGTGTTTGTGTGTGCATGTGTGTGTATGCATACAGTGTGTATATGTGTGTGTTTGTGTGTGCATGTATGTGTGCGTGTGTGTATGCATACAGTGTGTATATGTGTGTGTGTGCATGTGTGTGTATGCATAAAATATGTGTGAGTGTTTGTGTGCGTGCGCTCCAGGTCAGCTCTCAGTATGTACCTGAGGTCCCAGACAGACCCTGCCTCAGACAGATAAGGACCTCCCCCCCCCCCCCCCCCCCCGTACACACACACACACCTTATCACGCGCTTAGGTGGTCTGGTGCTCCATCAGCGCCATGACGACGGTGGGCTGGGTGGGGGGGTTAAAATGAATTATTCCCAACCATACAAAGTCACTTCTGCACACAAATCAATAGAGAGACCTCCGCATTATATTATATGATATTATTATATTATTATGGGACCTTAGCTTGGACAAAATATGTCTGGTAGTCAACGGCAAGAATCAAATAATTGTTTGATCCCGTTTGAATTGTATCTCGTTTGAAAGTACACATATGATGATGTTTGTCTTTTTAAAAGATAATTGTTCAAGTCAAGAACGTCGCAGTTTGTAGTAATACTATAAAGTAATCTTTGGTTTCATGTGTAACCGCTCAGGGAACTACAGCTTTCGTCCCAAGAACAATGCTTTCTATGGCTTGTGGGTTGTGGCACGAGAACATCATTACGTCAGAAACGTGACTTATGGGTTTGTAGACTTAATAATTACATATTGTTACACTCTCTCATACTTCAACAAATGTATGACAAACTGCAACTTTTTTCTTTCTTGAAATGTTTCCTTTGAAATAGACAAACATCAACTGTGTACTTCGTGTAACAATTCAGACGGGACAATTCAACTTGCTGTTGACTACCACATGTTTTTTTCTAACTAAGGTCCCATAATGCGGATGTGACATACAGGCTCTCCATAGGGGAACCTTTCACCCCAGCCACCCCTCGTCTATAGACTCTGCCTTGTCCTGGCAATGGGAACGCCACTCCTTCTGATTTTATACACCTGGTCATGGCCATAGCTGCTTTGGTTTTGTTTTCTGTCTTTGGTCTCTCTCTTTTTCCTTTTTTAATAAAACCCTCAGCTTGATTGAGTACCGCTGCAAATCCATGTTTAATGATCGAGAGAAATCTGTCCTGGAGAGGGAGAATGAATGATGAGGTGTCAACATAACACTCAGAAAACTATTAACAATAAATGGTAAATACCTCGTTTTAGTTGTATGTAAATTGGTCGATAAAGCAATCTGTCCACCTATAATTTGACGAGTGAGTTGGCTGAGACAGAATTAGAACTTTATTCGTCCAATTAAATGTAACTTAGGACATTGAAATCCCGCATTATTGCTCGTCATCCATCTGAGAACTCGACAGTCGGCGTGGTAAGAATCTGTGTTCAACCTCACAAACCCAGCACGCTTCGCCACCGCTGGGCATTCTTCTGGAAGAAGGAGTAGCTAAGCAGTAGCAGTAGTTGTAAAGCAGAAGCAGAGGTAGCAGTATTCTGCTGCTCGCCTTTTGGGTCATAAATTATGTACAGTAGATTTCGCTAGGTTCCACTGCTATGCCTCAGAAATGAGTCCGCCAGTAAACCGAGAAATGTAAAGCAGTTGAGGCTCGTACTGCTCTCTTACTGTATGTTGCTGCCTTCATGTTACAGAAAGAACTTCCTCGTCCTCCTTCGACTGCATGATAGGCCCTACTGTACAGCTCCCTGTTTATATGTTGCTACATAAACAAGGAGCAGCTAGGGGAAGGGGTAGAGAGCCGTGCTGTGATACAAAGAGTAGAGCCACTTAGCAGTAAAATGTGTTTGCCAAGTAAAAACTAAAATAAAAAAGATAATATTTAAGGGGATTTCTAGACACAGGTAGGGGAAGGTGTCTTTTTTAGTAACTTAAATTGTATACACAAATATTGAATATTGAATAAGCATTTTTGTGCTGTACATTTTGCAATATTGATTTACTGAAGCCAAAGTAAGCCCCTTAGTTGAATCTATCACACCACTTAGCTGAAGGTGTCGTTGATAGTCAAAATGCTTTTAATATCTATTGATCTCTCATCTGTTTGTACACACACAGGCGGCCTAATCAATGAACCTGGCTTTAACTGATCACTATCACTCTCAATTACCCCCCTCAGTGTGATCCGGTGGTGAGATCCTGTGGTTTTCTACACCATGGGCTCATGCAAACTGCAACTGGACCCTCATGTGTGGGGGTGGACAGGCTTACATCGATCAAGTCCAGGAAGACTCCTCTTTACCTGGGCTTGGTGATGTGCTTGGATCTGGATGTCCGGGTAACCGGGGTCCGTCCCACCTCCCGTGTGTAGAGAGCGGGCGCTCTACAAGGTACGCCAAAACCCGAGGACGCGCTGGCGTGTGTTGCCAGAGCGTCCTCGGAGGTGGAGAGTGAGGTATCACTGCCCTGCGCTAGCTACCCGACCACCCTTACATCAGCGCCGCGGGCCGAGCCAGAGCCAATCTACCGCACCACAAAGCAACATTGCACTTTACCCCCGTCTCTCCATTGTATCTCCTTAAGCCGCCACTTGTCATCGCTTTGGGCAGGAAACCATTTTCTATAAACCAATGATTTAACCTCTCGAGACACCCTGAGTAAATGGAAAACCACTAGGCCTATATTTAAGACACATGAGGTGATTTCAGCGGACAGCAACGCCGCTAGAGACGATGCCGCTGAGACACGGAATAGCTCACGATGCAAATTCACATAATTCCACGTTTTGAGGCTTCACAACAACTGGGTCACTGCTGTTAAAATGACAGCGTATAGTCAAGCTACAGCACCGTCTGTTAGGTGGGGCGGTTGGAAACCCACCATCTTCGCAGGTGTCCTTGAAGCGAGGTGCTCATTTGGAAAAACATCCTCTGTGAGGAGAGACAGGGTTCAAAATGGCAGGTCACGGGCAGATGGCGCAGGAGGGTGATGAATAGCGACTAATCTGCATTTCAAATGTGGCTCGGAGTGGTGACTAACTGTGTCCGTCGGAAAGTTGCCACGGTGTGGCAAATGCTCTAACATCACAGATGGGGTGTGGCCAGAGGTACTGCATAGCGAAATAATATTTAAATGTTTAAATTAGTACATAAAGAAGACTTGCGTCGCACCGGACATACACATATAGACTGTGTGAGCGACAATGAAACAGCCAATGAAAACCAACTTTCTCACTTACGGAAAGTCAGTCTAGCGTACAGGCTAGACTGACTAGAGACAGTCTCTTATGTGACGTAGCGCTGATGAAGAGGCTGAGACTAGAGACGGTCTCTTATGTGACGTAGTGCTGATGGAGAGGCTGAGACTAGAGATGGTCTCTTATGTGACGTAGTTCTGATGAAGAGGCTGAGACTAGAGACGGTCTCTTATGTGACGTAGTGCTGATGGACTGGAGAGGCTGAAACTAGGCATCTCGGGGGTATTGTGAGCATATTGGGGATTGTCATCATGCTGACTTGTTGGCTAATAAATGCTACAGAGGTTCTTAATGGGTGAAAACGGCTTACCAGGCTGCTGTTTGCGTCTGAACACATTCGGCTCCAGATGCCTCTGCTCTGCTCCGATGGCATCCATCACCGCACACAGTGACAGCCAGCTCCTGGGTCAGACAATACCTTAAAGGTATAGTCAGCTATTGCAAGCCAAATGTAAGATAATACACTTTTTGTCAAATTCACCAAATATATCCTCGCATTTCACTAGTTTACCCTTCTCTGTGCATGTTGAAAAAATTATCCGATATTACACTGCCCTGGGCGTGGGACATTAACAAAGTCGCGAACACTGCTCGTATTCACAAAGTTTTGCTTCACAATGCATTTTCGATATGTGAGGCAGCGAAACTGTTTTGATTTGAGCTCGAATTTAGCAAGAATGACTGACCCTGCCTTTAAGGTTAGTAGTTTTACAAGGACTTTAGGATAAATATGCAAACACACGCACACACGCTATTTGCGGTTGATTATTTTTTTCTAAGATAAAAGATGCATGAGAGTTTCTCGTCTAACTGCACCGTCCACGCGCTCTCGAAGCAGGTGGAGATGTCTGGATGAAAGAGCCTCACCTGCACATTATGCTGAGCATCAAGATAATCTCCCCGTGCCTGCCATCGGGGGATGTTGTCATGGAAACGGGCAGCCCACACTTTTTAACCCTCAAACGTGTCTGACAGTTCATTTCTCTCCGTGGAGCCGGTGGTTGGTGGGGTGGGGGGGGGAGAAGCACTGCCATTGACACGTGAACTGAAGAAAGGCGGCGAGCCCGGCCTGCAGCAGAGCGTGCAAATTGCGCGGCAAGGACACAGACGCCTCGCGACTGGAGACAGTGGGAGGAATTAGCAAGTACTAATAATAACAGCAGGTGGTAGAGAGCATCACAGCTGCTCAGTGTCAACATCGTATTTTATATTTTCTTATAAAAAAAAAAACACGTTGCTGAATGACTCGTGGCGATGTGGGCCTATTGAGATGCTTCTTATCCTTCCACCGACTTTGCATCTTTGTCTGTCATCTTGGTCCTGTGATTGCCACGAAGCAATTCCCCCATTTATATCCCCCTTCTGACATTTTCAATATGCCCCTGAATGAAACTGTGAAATCAGGTTAAATATTCAATTTCACACTGGCCGTCTTAAAGTTACATTAAGGTGGGGAAGGATAAATGTCAGTATGAGACATATTCAGTCTGAGCGATGTACATTAAAAGGTTAGGAAGATCCTAGCCAGTGTAATAGGCCATGTGCGGTAGGCCTAATATGCTAATATGGGAGGGTTCACATATTGGGCTGTGGGCAAAAATCGCTGTTTTACATCAAGGGCTATGGTTATGACGCTTTGTTGGAAGAAACACGACATGTATTTATTATACCCAGGCCCAGATATGATTCATATAAGGCTGACTGCAGTAAGGGATTATATCTTGGGTATATGGTATGATTGCACATCTGTGATCTGTTCCAGGAGAAAATGACCTTAGCCTGGGGTAAACTTTAACACCAGCTTTTCCGTGACACAGTTTACGTGCCTATCGGTAAATGCCACTATTTCCTTTTTTTCTCATTTTTTTCCTTTTATGAGCAGTGCTTTTTACCATGCCCCTGCCTGCAACGTTAAGATTTATGATGGCGGGACCGCCATGTTTTATTAGATAGTCTTCAGGGCTGTATTGCATCTAGAACTAAGAAAACAGGGACCAAAACTTGGGGAAAACTCTTAATTACTATGATTTAAAGGACAATTCCAGGCCTTACCTTCCTGTCATTTCCATCCAAGACTGTAATGAATGTGTTTTCTGTTGATTTGGTAAACAAACACATCTGGCTTTTTGTATTGAATTACCCTTGTGGTTGATCCTGGAATTACAGAAACCTAGCTAGCTAACGGAGTATTTCCTGACAGGATGACAGAAGAGATATTTTGTTTGATGTGCACAACGACCAAATACATAACTCAGTGACCAAATACCGGTAGGACATTACTGTAACAGATTTACAAGACCTGCAAATAGTCAGACCTGTTTAGTTTCATCCCAATTAATTTCTCAGTATGAGTTTAACATCGAATTTGGGCAATATGATTTATGTAGTCATCGTGCGTGCCAATCAAATTACCTCTCGTGTCAAATAGACCGGTCATGACGCAGTTAGTTGGCCTGGCCGTGTTTAGTCTCGCAGATCCAGTCTTTACTTGCTGTGTGTTTAAAGGCCGGCTCTGCCAGAATAGACACACCCAGACCACCAGGGTGCACCACAATAAGAACTCAAGCAAATCAATGTTTACTTTTAATTGACTGTACATATTTTACATTATTCATTTTTACACTTGCATGATGCCAGATGGTGACTGACTTGTGACATTGTTGAATATTTGTATTAATTTTAATGTTTTTATTAATGTACTCTTATTTTACTGTAAATGATTGTGTTTTCAGGTCTGAACCTGCGACTGTTGTGCTGCTGTCTTATACAGTAGGACGCTTTTGCAAAAATATTTTTTAGATCCTGGTTCAATAAAGGCATAAATAATTATAATAAAGGTAGCATATACTTTTTCTTCTCTTCTCACAGATACCACCACCCATGCGAATCCACATCTTAATAACCCCCCTCAGCCCTCAAGACAATCCACCCCCCACAAACGTAGGCCTATAGGTTAAAGAGTGCCGACACAAAGCTAAGATCGGGCGGGGGATCTCCATTTTGGGGGATCTCCATTTGATCATCATCATCATCTCTGTGTTCGCTCTTCCTTCCACTCATCTCGGCAGCACTCCCCGCTGTGTACAGCCTGCATCGTACCTTTTGCCCTCTGACTGCGTGCTTCTGCAGTGGCTGGATCACGCAGTCAGCCCGTTTCTCAATTCTTCCTGCTCACATTTCAACGCTCCCCAACACAGCTGTGGTGCACTACTGCCCCCTAGGGGTGAACCGCGATGGCAGGTTTACACGGTAGAAAAATACAGAAGATTGGATGGATGGATGGATATGATTAAATGCACAAAGGTTATTCATAATTAAATCAGATAGGCTACTGGTAAAACAAAATAATAATAATAATAATTAAGGAATAAGACATAATATATTACATGGTACTGTAAAAGCAGGGTATATTGCCTAAGTGTAAAATGAAAATAAAATAATCCTTGCCTGGAGGGTTTCCCTTATCCCACCAACTGTTTGTCTCGTTTCAGTGAACCGTACTATGGATCCCTATGTAAAAATGTTTTTGGCTTTTACAGTAAACAATAAAACATTTAGAATGGTAAAGTCACACAGGACATAAAATAGCAAAACAAACATTCCTCCAGTTATTCTCCATCCAGGTCATACGTAAATTAAATGACAAAAACAAGTGAGTAGACTCCACAAAGATATTAGGTTAGCAAACATAAAAAACGTGGAGATCGATAACAAAGTGGAGTGTTGTTGGGAGATTTTCCCTATGGATTTTCCCTATACAGGCAGTGTCTCATTGTTTATGTAACATAGGGATGTTGAAACAGCTCAAATGTTACTCAGGTCACCTGGAGGCATTAACAAGTCAGGTTATAATTAAGTTAACACAGATTTTGGCTAATGTACATTTATTGCTACTGCATTTGACCCTGTTACACTTATTTGCCTGCCCTATAGTCACCCATAACTTTTCAACCAAATGTGAGACAAAAAGATAACTTCCTTTGTGGCGATGTTTCTGCAACACTACTGCAGATCCTATACGGCAGTCATTTTAGATTCAAAGTAAACCCTCGGGAATTGTGCTTACTTTGTAAAGGCCTCTATAACATGGAGGAGTAGCTCTACTAAATAACTACAAATTATAAAGGCTTTGAGTTGTCGAACAAACTTCAAATTAACTGTGCATGTCAGACATTCAGAATGTGTAATTAGCAATTGCTTCTTGTTTTCAGACTCACTTTGATCTCTGTGGACCTATTCCTTTGCTAAGGTTCTTATACAGGGATGTGTTTTTGTTTTCCTCAATGTCATTTAGCCAACCATTGCCAACCAATATTTAACATGCTTAACCTTTGTTTCTTCGCATCACTTTAGACTGCAATAAGCCTGTTCGTGCATGGTGACATGAAGATGATGGGTTGTCATCTTTCCCAATAGGCCTGTTGTCAACACTAAACTGCAATTCAAACCAGATAAAGGTATTACACTTCCAATGATGAGTTCTTGTGTTAGTGACTCAGAGTCTATTTGCACTTGAGTCACAGATAAACAGACTTCTGCCTGGACTTGAATTCCACCTACGATTACATAAGGAGTGAGTGAATTAAATAATGTTGTATGATTCTGTTCGTTAATTATAGGCAATTTTCTCTGTCACTCACGGTGAGGCTGTGTCAGCGTGTGCCAGACCATGACATCATTATATCATCTGGTGTTGAGTAGGATACCTTTTAAATGTAACCTGCTAGTTACCAGAGTAAAATTATCATTAGTAACATCATTTTTGGATTAGCAAAATTTTGTTACAATCTGAAAACTTTCCGTTATTTAAAACATTTTCTTTGAAATGCTATCCAAATCAATTTACTGTGTGGCCACAACATGTCTTTGTATTTTTGAGACTGTCTAAATTTCTCAGGAGGGAAGATTTTTCAATTAATGACTGAGATTAAAAAATACCAGCAATCTGATTGCAATATTTTAGCAGGTAATGTAATGGATCAGTTAACGTTTTTTGTTTTTTTTGTTGGTAATCAGTTTCTTCTGAACCCAGACTTCATCCAAACAACACTTGGCAAATACAGCTTCACCAGTGTATCACCCAGTTAGGTGCTTGGTTTCAAAGATCAAGACTGACGCCAAAAGCACTTGCCAATCAACATCAAACTCATATATGAAACGCAAGTATGCATTTAGCGCTGCCATACAGCAGCTAAAGAGAATATAGTTAATAATAGAAAACTGCTGTTTCTGGGAGGAAAACTGCTTAGCGAACATTTAAACATGTTTTATTCTACATTCACAAATCACATATCGTTAACTACATTTCTAACAACAAATAAACCATTAATCAATCTGTAATGTCAAATCATATAGATTTCCAAAACAATAATCAGTAACGATTGTGAGTGGTGTTCTCGTACATGATATGTGTGGCCTACATAAAATAAATTTACCATTTGTTTTACTAATGTAGCCTACACTTCCCTTCAGTTCCATTGAATGTTGGCCATAAATTATGATCTGTTGCTGCCATCTAGTGCCAATGTTGAAGAAAAACTACAATATAAAAACGGATTCCGGGACCCCTAGGGGGTCATCAGAGATACTACTACAAATTATTTGAAAATGTATTTTCTTCCAAAAATTGAAATGTCAAAAAAACATTCATATAAACACGTGCTATAAATATATAAATCATTATTTTAATGGCGCAGTTAGTGGCCAACGTTTACACACTGGCTGCCCTACACTTTACTGTTGGCCCAGACACTAAATATTTTCTAAGGTGATATGAGTCTCCTGTACAGTGTTTCTATCAGCCATCTTTCTATTTGTGTGACTGTTTATGTTGCTCAGGGGATCAGATTAAAATTGGACTTTATTTAAATTATTGATTGACATTAACGAAAGTTTAATAAGAAAGCATCCAATTATTTGTTTTCTGTAAATGTACCTTTTATATTTGAATCTGATTTCACTATTTTAGTTGGTAACTGTAATGGATTAGTTACGTTTTTCACATAATCAGATTACAAGTAACTGATTACATGTAATCACTTACTTCCCATCCCTGTATGTAGACAACACTTCTATGCCAATGTATACCGTATTAGGCCTACACACATCTCACACCTAAGATGCAAGTGAATTCATGATACAGTGATCTTCACAATTCACATAATGGCAAGATCATTTATATCACCTGAGGCGATTCCTGCAAATGGAAGAAAATGTATTCCTGCCAAGTTATCAGATGTTCCAATTCCACATGTGAAACAGAGGCACATTGAGCCTGGATGGCAGACTACATCACCCTCCAATTGCATCCAACTGTCTTTGTAATGGGGCAAATATCACTTCAAATGTGAACTCCATCTGCCCACCCTACACAATTTCATGGATTACAGTAAATCGTAAACCTTTATTTCTCAGACTTCTCTAGCCTAGATTTGACAAATATCTACATATTTAGGTAAATTGTTTGGGGGAAAAAAACATTAATTTCTCAATAGTCAGATTACAACCATACACCAATTCTAGACAAAGTAATTAGCACCAAATACTATACACGTTCAAAAAATATGGTTATCATTTTCTTTTACAAACTAATTTAGTCAGATATCCAGATTTGTCTCTGGCCCACTCTTATAATGGTAAATATTTTGGCTGGGCTGGCTGCTTGTGCCAGACAGCATGGCAAACAACCTCTTTATTTTACAGAATGTGTATTTTATTAAAACACAATACGGGTAACAGTATGTAAACACATTTTTAACCCCCCTCCCCCCTTCTTAAAAATACCTGGAAATTACTCAAATTCAATACTTCCCCAGAACCCTGAGGTTAGCTGCACATGCTAGTGCTACACAAATAATTCAGTTCCTGGTTCTTTTCAAATGTAAAGCATACTTTTGTAGTTTGAACCATGTGTTATCACTTGTTAACCATTTTACTACAGATTCATTTAACAAAATTTTATTATATAACATTTCCTGCAAAAATAATTACAAGACAACATTTTGAACAAATGGTAACATTTATTTGAAACGCTGCATTATCCCATCTGGTGCTTTTAGATACTACTCAGGGAGGGATTACTTCAGCCTCCAATGTTATTTAGTCCAGCTGTTGAAGGAAAGGAAAAACTAAAATAAGAGTTTGTTTGGCACAAATATTAACATATCCAATAAATGTAGGATAAGAACACACTAACCAATAATATGCCTTATGTTATGGGCACATTAAATTGAAAGTGCAGTTACTTCTAGACCATTTACCACCAAGACCCTCATTACAACTGGTAATTATATTATCTCTAGAACGATGTACACTACTTTACACAACTAATAAGAGGACAATGGCCATCTTAAATTAATTACATGAATACGGATCAATACTTGCCTTCACAAAGCCGATGTCTTTTGCGTACTGCCTGAAGCACTGCCGACACATGTTGAGTCCATATTTACGGATCAGACCATGTCTGTTCGAGCATACCCGGCTGTAAAAAGTCAAATAAATGGCATTTGGCATGTGGCATGTGGCAGCAGGCGAATTCAAGTGACTGCAGCTGCAGATGTGTATTCATAACGACGGCATCTGTGAACAAGGCTACGTGGAGCATTAGGTATTCACATTCATACCCGATGAAACCAAAATTAATATAAAAGCATAGTTGGGTCGTAGAACACAACATACGTGTGTTAAGACGTGTACATATGTTTTATATGTTGGGACACTTTAACGGCTATGGCTATATGTGTACTTATCTCACCGACTTAATGACAACACCGAAGCTAGTGAGTTAGCCGAGCATCACCTGCCGCCATATTAGTTTACGGCGTCCATGTGCTTGAGAGTTTACACATTTATCTTACATTACGGGAACATGCAGAATCGCTAAAACCTTGGTCGCAACATAACGTACGGCGGTACAGTACAAAACACATGCACAACTAACCAGGATCTGGATCCCTGGCCGAACTTCCTCGGGTGACTCCAATAAAGCTGCTGATGGCCCATCTTGTCTCTTTCGCTCGAATATCGTAAAGGAAGGGAGAGGTGCACGCGCATGCGCACATTCAAGTTCTTTTTGTCTCTCTTCCGCCGTACAATACACGCGTTGCTCCTCCTGGCGGGCAGCTAGTGTAGCGCAGCGACTCACGCACATGCAGCGCTGTGCTCGCCACAAGGACGGGGGGTCGGGATTAGAGCATAAAATACATTTAAAAAGACAGAGCGCTTTCTTTCATTTGTATTCTCTCCGGCAGGGGGGCGAGAGAGGGGGTAGAGGGGGAGAGAGGGGGGAGAGAGAGAGAGAGAGAGAGACAGAGGTGTGAGACCGCGATAATTCTAAATAATCTGTTTACATTTTAATCCAGTATTATTATTGTGTTATATTTGTGGTTTATCACTGTAAAATAATTTTACAGGGAGTGCTCAATTCGATCACTTTCATCAACACAACCAATTAGGTAAATGTAGTAATAATAGCCTACCTCAACGGAATAGCTATTGCTATTCTTATATTGCTATTACACAATTATCGTAATTCATACATAATATAATAATGTATATTATAATATCATCAACTCTGATAAAAACCCCAAAGTTATTTTTTTCAACAGTAAAACACCTACTCAAACCTACTGATAACTTCCACCCTGACCCCACGGCTGAATTGTGCAATTAATTTCTGGACTTTTTTAATCATAAAATTCTAAACCTCCATCTACAATCACCCTCCACCCCTGCTGAGAACCTGTCCTGGATGAACACATC
>JAODTR010003496.1:0-12733 GCA_025399935.1 Amblyopsis rosae
CTGTCTAGTCATGTCTAGTCCTGTCTAACCCTGTCTAACCCTGTCTAGTCCTGTCTAGTCCTGTCTAACCCTGTCTAACCCTGTCTAGTCCTGTCTAGTCCTGTCTAGTCCTGTCTTACCCTGTCTAACCCTGTCTAGTCCTGTCTAGTCCTGTCTAACCATGTCTAACCCTGTCTAGTCCTGTCTAGTCCTGTCTAACCCTGTCTAGCCCTGTCTAACCCTGTCTAACCCTGTCTAGTCCTATCTAGTCCTGTCTAGCCCTGTCTAACCCTGTCTAACCCTGTCTAGTCCTGTCTAGTCCTGTCTAGTCCTGTCCTGTCTAGGGACTAGATTTAGTCGAGCTGGTTTCGGCCTAGAGGCATCAACTGTGTTCTGTAGCCTAATTGCGGCTCGTTAGCAGGCAACCAGTGAGTAGCTATTGCACGGAGTCACCTTGTAGGAGTCACCTACAAGGTGACTCCTAGAAGGAGTCACATAGATGTGGGATACTTAACCTAAGTATCCCACATCTATAACCCTTACTGTTACCATGTGTGTGCCCTATCCCTGTACTAGCATGTACCTGTACTAGCATGTGCCTGCACTAGCATGTACCTGTACTAGCATGTACCTGCACTAGCATGTCCCTGTACTAGCATGTACCTGCACTAGCATGTACCTGTACTAGCATGTCCCTGTACTAGCATGTACCTGCACTAGCATGTGCCTGTACTAGCATGTACCTGCACTAGCATGTACCTGTCCAACTAATGACACATGTACTACATGTATGACCTGTCCATCTAGGAGAGGAGCCAAGGCTTTACCTTGCAGGTGAGACCCAGGCCAATGATGTCATGAAGCTTGGACCATCGCTGGCACTCTGTAGTGTGTTTTTGATGTCTCTATACACAATGTAATGTAAACCACCCATTATTAGCAATGGCATGTATATACTTCCACTAGCCAGTTTCACTAGTCAGTGTCATGTGACCAGAGACACTGGCTCCTATGTGTGTGCGTGTGTGTGTGTGTGTGTGTGTGTGTGTGTGCTCAGTACACACACACAGTGACAACCTGTTATTTGTGTTTGGGCTGTTGGGATTGTTGCATCGCTTATTAGGGTGCTTAATATACAACAATGACATTTGTAGAAATGTGTGTGTGTGTGTGTATGTGTGTGTGTATGCGTGTGTATGTGTGTGTGCGTGTGTGTGTGTGTGTGTGTGTGTGTGTGTGCATGCGTATGTGTGCGTGCGTGTGTGTGCGTGTGTGTGCGTGTGCATGCGTATGTGTGTGTGCGTGTGTGAGTGTGTGTGTGTGTGTGTGTGTGAGACGGCTGCATGTTTACATCACTGCTGATTTATTAAGACAGCATTAGTGAGCTGTTGATATGAGCCCATGTGTGCCTGTCCCCATGCACCCTCCCTCCCCCCACTCCCCCCCAGCTGATTCACACAAGAGGGCCTGGAGATGTTTTCATGGATACGGAGGTGTGGAGATGTATCCATGGATACGACGGTGTGGGGATGTATCAAAGGCCACAAACAGGAAGTGGAAACAGCAGCAGCCAAGCAGGGTCCATGTGAGCGTGCATGTGAGCATGCATGTGAGCGTCCATGTGAGCGTTAATGCGAGCGTGCATGTGAGCATGCATGTGAGCGTGCATGTGAGCGTGCATGTGAGCGTCCCAACATGTGGCCGGTGTTATGAACCACCTTTCAGCGTGTTGGGCAGGAGGCTGTAAACATGTCTGATCTGCCCTGAGAGGGTCCGGGGTTTCTAAACAGAAGAGCATATGAATATATAAGAGTGTGATTATCAGAGGAAGTGAGGTCAGAAGGCCCATCCATCATCATTAATCAACAGGAGACAACCAGGCTTTGTGATCTGCACACCAACATTCAGGAGATACTCAATGTACTTAGTTCCTGAAAAATGTTTCTGTGACAAACTGAATTTTCTTTTATTAGACAGTTGCCGGCAGCAACTCATTTCCACGCATTAGCTTTATCACACTATGAATATTAATAATATTGCAGGACTGCTAGCCAACACTCATTCCCTGGTGTCACCACGTCGCCCCACAGCCCTGAGCTGCACATCATCATACCCAGGACGAGGGTGGGGTCCTTGGCAGGACAATAGCCAAAGTCTGCAGTTCTGCAGTGTCCAACATCTGGTGGTCGTGGGGTTTGTGTGGCGATGGGTGGAGGCCCACAATATGCGGGGCATCAGAAGTCTGACTAGCGCGAGCTGGACAAGGCCATGCCCACAAATCATCTGGAGGTTTGTGGGTCAATCTCAGTTTAGCGCGCTGAGGTTTAGTGGAGCGTGTTTGTCAAAACGCCAAAGAAGTGATCCATCTAAAAGTCCTGATAAGAAGGATTATCCAGTCATCATGTCATCAGCCTAAATAATAATAATAATAATAATAATAATAATAATAATAGCTTTGGTTTACAACTCATGATTTATTCAAATAATACATAGGAATATAGATAAGAATATGTATATATAACTCAATGAGGTATTGGATTTTCAAAACTTTTTGCAATATTTGCTTTCATTGGATTCCTGGTGTTATAATCAAGACATTCCAACATAACAGTAATGACATATGCCTGAGGTTTGAATTTGTGAATAATATTTGTTAAAAAAAAAGTTTTTAATTATGGAGAAATATATTAATGTTAATGATGAAACAATACATATCAGTTAGTGGGTTCTGTAATTAAATATGTGGGTGTCCTGGAGCGCTGAGACTATTAATACAACTTCAGAATATCATTTTGTCATGATGTTGGAGATGTAGGGCAGAACCTCACTAGAGGAGGTGCTGTATGGCAGAACCTCACTAGAGGAGGTGATGTATGGCAGAACCTCACTAGAGGAGGTGCTGTATGGCAGAACCTCACTAAGGGAGGAGGTGTAGGACAGAGGCACGTTAGACTGATCCGGATGAAGCTACTGTTCTTGCAGGACTGCCTGCTGTCTCATTAGATGTGATTTACTGCAGGAACAGACAGAATGCATTGACGAGCCGTGCAGGGCATCAGCAATATTTGAACAAATGCATTGCTTGCTATTGTAAGTTATTTATATAATTTTATATCAAGGCAACAAGGTCACTTTAACCTCCTGTTGTTAAATGAATAACGATTACAGTATTAAACTGGCTACGAGCACACACACACACACACACACACACACACACACACTTACGCACGCATATGCACACACACACACACTCACACTAACGCACACATACGCACGCACACACACAAACACAAACACTTATGCACACACACACACACACACACACACGCACACTTACGCACGCACACACAGGCACAAAACACACGGGCACGCAGGGCAACAGTCCCCAGGCAGGAGCAGGCAGAGGCATGCAGGAGCAGGCAGGGGCATGCAGGAGCACACAGGAGCATGCAGGAGCATTCAGGAGCATGCAGGAGCAGGCAGGGGCATGCAGGAGCAGGCAGGAGCAGGCAGGAGCACACAGGAGCATGCAGGAGCATTCAGGAGCATGCAGGAGCAGGCAGGGGCATGCAGGAGCAGGCAGGGGCATGCAGGAGCAGGCAGAGGCAGGCAGGAGCAGGCAGGGGCAGGCAGGGGCAGGCAGGAGCAGGCAGCCACATTAACCCTGATTAACGGCCCATCGATCCACTCAGCAGCCTGACGCTTATCGCAGCCTGCCAGATGCATGAGTACACATATAGTACACACACACACACAGTAGAGACACACAGGGCCACCTGGTCGCCCACAGAACAGACTGTTTGCGTGGTAAAAAAATAAACAAAACAAACATGGCAGAAAAGCTAAAGATGAAATGATTGTGAGTACGTTTTTTTTTTTTTAAGTAAAGTATCTCATTTGTCTGACTGGCGACGGCAATGCGGCGCAATAGAGAGACACTTTTCTCCTATGTCCAACCGGGAGCAAGTACTATGATGGTTAGAAGAGTGTCGGCGTCCGAGAAGTTGAGCAGCTGGATCGGGATCTGGTTACTTCTGCAGGTGGTTTAGTAGCCTATCCAAAGTGAGTCAGTGGACAGCAGCAGTAGGCCTACACCGCAGCTGATGATGTTCATCCCAATGGTGTTTGAGGGAAACGGCACGTGACTTGAAGATGTGACAGTTAAAGGTAATATGTAGTCAGCTATTGTAAGTAAATACACTTTTGTAAAATTCAACAAATACCTCCACGCATTTCGCTATATTGCCGATCTCTCCTCATGCTAAAAATGCCCAAAAATGTATCTGGTAGCCTCTTTCTGCAGAGCCCTTAGGAACATAAACAAACTGGCGAACACCGTGCACTATAACTACACCGCTTTCAATGTGTGGCAGCAGAGGGATTTTGATTTTACCTCAAAGCAAGAACCTGCATTTAATGGCTTCCAATATTGTTTTGCAGAAGTGAAAATATAGGCCTAACAGCTGTGACTTAGACCAAAATGCTACAACAAACGTGCTCATTCATGCAAAGCTGTCAAGAAAGATACAACAATTAACTATGGCAACCCTTACTAGTATCTATTTAATATATACACTAGTATCTATTCCATTAGTTACCAAAAATAGCCAAAAATATGCATCTCAATCTAGATCTGTCCTCGCGTTCTTGCAAGACCATTCTCAGAAGGACGCTTGGCAAGAACATACCTCTCAAGAACATAAATATGTACCTAGCGTTCTTGGAATTGAAAAACAGCCTATGTGTTACCTAGTTGAAACACGTGGACATTTGTCCCATTAATGCTGATTGGCTGCACCTGGTGTGGGTTTAGAGGTCAAAGGTTAGTTAATAGACCAGCACATGGCCAAGTGATGACACGAGCCCTGAATTTTACATGAACTCCAACATTCCCAGAAAATGCCACAAATGTCTTTCTTAGACACCAACCATTATTTACAACAACTTGTAAAATCTTCCATGTTCATTAAAGAGCCATCAGGCTTATACTGTGGGAACATAAGCACTGTGATATTACAAAGTTCTGAGATTCTGTCAGTCTGTATTAGAGACTTAGATAGCATCTGACATTTCTTCTGAAGAGCCACTATATGCTATATGCTGTTTACATCAGTAGATACATTAGATACAAGTATTACTATCAAACCTGACTCAAATGGCAAATGGCAGTTTATTCAATGTGATATAGAGTTATAGAGGTTGGTTTTTTTTGGAAAGAAAGAAAAAAAGAAGATAGAAATAAACTATAGTGAGACAATATCTCAATATACATAATGGTTTTAGTACCTTCTGTATATGCCTTCAGCACTTGGCACCGCCCTCTAAATGGAGTAAATATAGCGAGTAGCCTATGTTCCAGCCCTATTCGTTATTTGTGTAGCCCAAAAGCATTGTAACAGTAGCAACAGACTCAGTGAAATAAAACACGTTTAACAACCATGTAGTATAGACCTACTTATATGTGTCGTCAAACCTAGAGATAACAGGGGCATAATTCTACACCAAAATAATCATGTTTGGGTGGTGATAACATTAAATGAAAGAAGTGGAATAAACATTTATTTCATAACAGCACACAAGCAATCATATCCTTAAGCACGTGTCTTCGTTTTGCTCAGATAAATGTTGCCGTTGCTGACAACTGCTTTTCAGAGGCAGAGAATTTTCACCGCAAAACCAACCTGCGCTTCACAGTTTTCATACATTCACCGTAATAGGTAATGACATTATCCTTACGCATCTCAGCAACTACTCTGATATCAGCAGCATGTGCGTATGTGTGCTCATACAATGCCATGTTTTAGATGCAAAATGCGACTAAATGACACCTAAAACGGGCGCTAACACGTGAGGCCCTAAGTCTCATGTGCTTTGAGCGTCATATTTCAGTTCAGTTTATCTTGGAATGATCTTGTTGACGAATTGAAACAAACTGACAAAGTAAATGTTAAATAAATGGAGAAGCTCAATTGTTATTATGGAAAATACAGTTTATGTTTTTTGTTCTGAAATGATGGTTGACACCTGGGTCCTCAAGCTGCCATAATGACACTGAAGTGCCCTCGAGCAAGGCACTTCAGTGAGGGCTATTCCTGGGGGAATGTATCTGTTCTAAACAGCATTAGAAGATCAACAGTAACTCTCTACTGCACCATGTGACCTGAATAAAACATGAAGAGAAGAAACCATTCTCATGTCATCAACCTGGTGTGTTCCGAGGTGTGTCCATGCCATCGAGCGCTCCTCTCACTCACGTCAGCAACACCCACTACTTTTGGTCGCCATGGCGATTAACTCACCTCCCACTTACTCTGCTTTGGAGCCAGTCACCTGGTGGACATTGACAGAACTGCACCTTACACGACTTTACACGACGTCGTCAGATCACGGTGCATTACACACTACGACTGTCTCTCTAGTAAGTCCAGGGATTCACGCTACATGGCTGATCCAGTCACACCCTACAAGATGGTTCTGTCACGGGTCCAGCCCTGCCGATGGTCTTGTTTGCCCATTCCCTCCTGTAGGTGTTCTGTGTTCCAGTCCTGGTTTTCTGTTTCCCCGCTTGTCATGTCCCTTATTCAGTTAATTGTCTACACCTGTTCCCATTGGGGCTGTTTCTCAATATGCCTTCTTTTCTGTTCTTGCGTTCTTGTGAAACCTCATCATTCACAGCCAAGTACTCTTCCAATTCACAAGTTCACATCTAGCCTAGAACAGACAAAATACCACGAAGTGTTCTTGATTCATGGCTTTTACCAAGGATGCATCCAGTGGTGACTTGTCAGCGGAATATCCTAGAATGCATTTCGAATCAACAAGCGTCAATGGCAGTCGAGAAAACACACAAAAACTTTTAAAAAAAAACACATGAAAAACTTTTCTAAATTTAACAACTCACTTTTTTTTTTAAGTCTCGAGTCACTAAAAAGTTTAGTTAAAAATTAACTAATCGTTCGCAAACTGCACATCTTTACTCTTGATTACCAGTCACAACACCGTTCAAACTACAGGATCTGCCCAACAGGTCCAGATATTGAACTGCTAACTTATTGACACATGGCCAATCAGGCGACACTCTCAGTTTGCATTGTCAGCAGGTCACACTACACGATCGTCGCTCATGGGATTCCCCTCCGAGCTGGGGCTGTTGTCTGTGATTTCAAAAAACTTGTCGTGTAATGTGAAGTCGCCGTTGCGCCAGGGCAACAGGACATGCAAATGACAGATGTCAATCATCAGCTGTCAATAGCAGTCTCTGTGCGCTGTGAGGGGCTGGATAGGAGCCTTGGGAGGAGCTGATTAGACTGTCACAGATCTTCGCAAGCTCACACTGTTGAGCAGTAGGAGCTTGCTCGTGTTGTTGACGTCTGGCTGACCGCTCCAACACCAACACGCAGCTCAATCTGCACTCTGTTCATTTAAGCACTTGCTGAAGCAATTAAACGGCTTCACATTGAACCTGAATAAACAACACCATCCCTGCATTCAGGACGGTGTTATTTAACAGGGAGGAGTTGGGCTTTCCATATAGGCTGTGGGGTAAACAATGTTCCCATGGCAACAACAAATGATCCTGTGTGTGGTAGAGTGTTACTGATG
Source organism: Amblyopsis rosae (assembly GCA_025399935.1). Lineage (NCBI taxonomy): Eukaryota > Metazoa > Chordata > Actinopteri > Percopsiformes > Amblyopsidae > Amblyopsis > Amblyopsis rosae. The sequence continues at coordinate 7,582 of JAODTR010003496.1, forward strand.
CACAACATGTTGGCACTGTAGCACACTAAACCTGTTCCCACTGCTGAAGGATGTGTCCACAAGCCAAATGTAAATGTCATAATGAGACAGCATGCATTTAGAATTAAACAAGAGGTCATAAAGACAACATTTATAGGTTATTGTTACTAAATATTGATGATGACAAATACAATTATGAAAAAGTGTTCCACAGATTCAACTTATGTAGCTACACTTTTAATACTGAGCAACATAAAATGCAGCAAACAGCCTTGAAAGTAGTTCACTTCAACTTTCGTTGAGCCCAGTAAACATTCACTTCACTGAACATAACGAGGGTTATGCCAGTTTTACATATGGAGAACTGACATACTGATCCTCCTAGTACTCCTCAGCTTCTACTGTGTAATGTGTAATGTAATGTAATGTGTAATGTGTAATGTAATGTAATGTATAATGTAATGTAATGTGTATTGTGTAATGTGTAATGTAATGTGTAATGTGTAATGTAATGTGTAATGTATAATGTGTAATATAATGTGTAATGTGTAATGTGTAATGTAATGTGTAATGTGTAATGTGTAATATAATGTGTAATGTATAATGTGTGATATAATGTGTAATGTGTAATGTGTAATGTAATGTGTAATGTATAATGTGTAATATAATGTGTAATGTGTAATGTGTGTGTAATGTAATGTAATGTATAATGTGTAATGTAATGTATAATGTGTAATGTAAATTGTAGTGTATAATGTAATGTGTAATGTATAATGTGTAATGTATAATGTAATGGTCTGTAATATGTAATGTGTAATGTAATGTATAATGCAATGTATAATGTGTAATGTAATGTGTAATGTGTAATATGTGTGTAATGTATAATGTATAATGTAATGTAATGTAATGTGTAATGTGTAATGTGTAATATGTGTGTAATGTATAATGTATAATGTGTAATATAATGTGTAATGTGTAATGTAATGTAATGTAATGTGTAATGTGTAATGTATAATGTAATGTATAATGTGTAATGTAATGTGTAATGTGTAATGTGTAATGTAATGTAATGTGTCATGTATAATGTAATGTATAATGTAATGTAATGTGTAATGTGTAATGTGCAATGTAATGTAATGTATAATGTGTAATGTGTAATGTAATGTATAATGTGTAATGTAAATTGTAGTGTATAATGTAATGTGAAATGTATAATGTGTAATGTAATGTAATGTGTAATGTGTAATGTAATGTATAATGTAATGTGTAATGTGTAATGTGTAATGTATAATGTAATGTGTAATGTGTAATGTAATGTGTAATGTGTGTGTAATGTATAATGTAATGTAATGTGTAATGTGTAATGTGTGTGTAATGTATAATGTAATGTAATGTGTAAAGTGTTTGTAATGTAATGTGTAATGTAATGTAATGTAATGTGCAATGTGTGTGTAATGTAATGTGTAATGTGTAATGTGTGTGTAATGTGTGTAATGTAATGTATAATGTAATGTGTAATGTGTAATGTAATGTGTAATGTGTAATGTGTAATGTGTGTGTAATGTAACGTTTAATGTGTAATTTGTGTGTAATGTAACATGTAATGTATAATGTAATGTAATGTGTAATGTGTGTGTAATGTAATGTGTAATGTGTAATTTGTGTGTAATGTAACATGTAATGTATAATGTAATGTGTGTGTAATGTGTGTGTAATGTAATGTGTAATGTGTAATGTGTAATGTGTAATGTGTGTGTAATGTAATGTGTAATGTGTGTGTAATGTGTGTGTAATGTGTGTGTAATGTAATGTGTAATGTGTAATGTGTGTATAATGTGTAATGTGTAATGTGTAATGTGTGTGTAATGTGTGTGTAATGTAATGTGTAATGTGTAATGTGTGTGTAATGTAATGTGTAATGTAATGTGTGTGTAATGTATAATGTAATGTGTAATGTGTGTGTAATGTGTAATGTGTAATGTAATGTATAATGTAATGTAATGTGTAATGTGTAATGTAATGTGTAATGTGAAATGTGTGTGTAATGTCATGTCAACATGTCAACTACTGCAGAAGGATGCACAGAGGCTGCTGATAGAGTTACCAGGGTTACCAGCCAGCACCTGATGTGAGAAAGACACACACATACGCATGCACACACACGCGCGCACACAAACACACAGGCTAAGTGTGTGTGTAAGTGGCCTTATTCTATTTAAGTGGCCTTATTCTTCTTCCTCAAATTATATTGTTTCATTTTGGAATCACGGTGTGGCGTTTGGTTGCCCTGGCAACCAGATGCAAGGTGCCATGTGGTCACACATGCACACACACCTATATACACACACACGCACCCACCCACACGTACACACGCACACAGACACACCTGTCCCTGGTGGGTGTGTGTGTGTGTGTAGGGTGTGTATTTGTGCATGTGTGTGTGATGTGTGCAGAGCTGTCTACAGACTAGACATTCAGATGCAGATGTGATATATATTTAGTTACATATTTCAGGCAAGTCTCCATTAATATCACACAGCCGCATTTCATAATTGAATGCACAGATGAGTTAAAACGTCTCTGGTCTCATCTCTGTAGCTCTCAGATTGTGATTTCTTCATTTTGATACTTCATAACATTAATTTGAATCAACCCTGTAGGATATGGAGCTCATAAATTTGTTGATACATTTTGTTGACACAATTACATTTGATCTCTTTCATGCACCGTCCGTGTACAAGAGTGAGTGTGATTGGGTGAATGTGAGGCAGTTGTACAGAGCGTTTACGCGGCCGGTAAAAATAGGGTCATATAAATGCAGACCATTTCCATTTGTCTATTCAGTGGTCGGAGGGCTCATGTCATTCATTTTATTAATTTATTTGGGTGGGTGTAGGTAGTTAAAGGGCGGTGCGATGCGCTGATTACGTGATCAGATCCAACTTTGGTACCTCTAATGTCAAATGTGCGGGCACAGCATGTGCCAAGCCACTGTTTACACCAGCTGTGCTTGCTAATGTACATACATCAGGCTTCATGTGCGTGTAAGACTACTGTTCATTATTGTGTTTGAAGCCTGGTTCAGTCGATCTAGCTAAAGTGGATTTAATCTAATGAGACATCACCTGGTTAAATAAAACATTATATATACTACTGTTTTATACAGAGCCCAAATGTACAGTATATCTCATGGCTGTTATTGAGATAGTTTGTAAACTGCTGTCTTGCTGCCATATTCAAATCCTTGCATTATGAATTAGCAAACATGGACAATTACTTCACGATGCAGAGCGGGAATTAAAATGCTTTGTAATAGCATTCATAATGAAGAGAAAATCTGTTGGCGCCAAGCTGGTTGCAATGTGTTTGTTGGCTCAACATGACAATGTCCCAGTAACTCCCTGGTTTATAGACAGTGTCTATGAAGGTCAAGCTATTATAGGGCTCTAATGTTCACAATAACACTATGATGACACTATAATGACTTTGCCCACTGTCTTGGGAGGAACAATGTTGTTGAAGCCAAATGTACATCCATGCTAGTGTTGTTACAGCGTTCAGCCATGCGTTGCTAGGCTACCAACCAAACGGCCCGACTGATTGTCACCAGTGCTCAGAGATGTCCTTAATGTCAAGTGAAGCTGCTCCAACAAAAACCTGAGCTAACTGCTCCAAACCTCTCACATAGCGCATATGAAGTGTTCCTGTTCTCGGTTCATTGCTATTCGTGCAGCTGCAGTGGCTCTAATTGAATGAATGAGCTATGCAAGTTCACAGTAATTAATTTACCTTTCTCATTAACAGAGAATGAGGTCTGGTTAGTGTGAAGTATTCAGATCACTTCAGAGTGTAATTTGCTCTGGAGCACCACAGAACACAAAGAGACCTGGCTGGATGAATACCACACACAAGAGAGAGACCCTTTGACAAGCAGTCTATCACAGCATACATCCTTTATGAGCATCTTATCTGTTAGCTGCAGCTCAGCAGAGAGCACCTTCTCCTCCTCACTAGCAGAGAGCATCTCCTCAGTAGCAAACAGCACCTCCTCCTAAGCTCTACTGAGGAGGAGGTGTTCTCTGCTACTGAGGGGGAGAAGGGACTCTGTGCTGCTGAGGAAGGTGGTGGCACAGCACACACATGCAGATGCAGAAGAGAGCTCCAATGCTATTGGCCACCTCTGAGCAGAGCAAAGAGATTGAAAAGGTCGATGAACTCACACTTGAAATGGAGATTTCTAGACCTGAAAAGTCGCCATAGTAACGCAGAAATTGCAAAACTGGCCTCTGCATGGGATAGGAGAGAAAAAGAAAAACATCAGGCTTCATTTCAGACACGTGCACACACACACACACACACACACAAGTAATAGTATATGTTTTGTGTTTGCATTGCTTTCCTGTAGATTAATTATTCCCCTGGCAGGTCCCACTGATATCATATACATAGGATGTCATATCTAAATATCATGTATAGATATAATATATCAGTGGCAGCTGGTCCTTTCAGAAACAGGGGAAGCACAGCAACATGGCTGATATTGTTGCTATTGAATTAAATCACTGGTCATTTTACAATGTGCCTATCCTGAAATAGCCTATTTGTACCGGTCAACTGACCTCTCTAATTAATCTGTTAAGCAACATTGTGTCTGCCATGTTTAATAAAAAGCAGATAAATTATGTTACTATGTATAATTACAAAACACAAACAAAGTAGGCCAAAACACCAAACCAACTGAGAACTCTAGATTGTAAAAAAAGTATACGAAATACACCGTCTCAGTAGCCTACTGTATCGAGCACCCTGATCTCTGTCTGATCATCTGTCGATGATTGGATGTTTATTACGGGGTCCGCCCTCATTGAGAAATCTGCCAAGTATCAAATGTATGCTGTAATAGAACCATATAATAGAACTTTGTAATAGAAGCATATAATAGAAGCATTTAAAAGAACCCTCTCCATCATATGGGCCCACCACTCGTGGGAGAAACCGTGGTGGTCGGGTGGGCGGTCACATGGGTTGCGGTGAAAGTCAGGGACCTCGACGGACCAGACCCGGGCAACAGAGGCTGGCTCTGGGGACGTGGAACCTCACCTCACTGTGGGGGAAGGAGCCAGAACTTGTGCAGGAGGTGGAGCGCTACCATTTAGATCTGGTGGGGCTTACC
>JAODTR010003497.1:0-12732 GCA_025399935.1 Amblyopsis rosae
CCCCCCCCCCCCCCCCCCCCCCCCCCCCCCAGGCACGGGTACTAACCATGTGGTTGGTTGTGCTGTCGGCACACCTAAACCACGCCCACATAGCTGTCAACAGGCTTCTGATTGGTTGCTTCTCAGACACATTAAAAATGATTTCTAGGCTTTCCAGACCGAGTTTGACTGGTTAGTCATTTCCCAGAACGCTTGCTAACCATATCCCTCCACGCGTCCGCGGTGCAGCTCCACACATTGAAACACATTGTGAAGCAGAGCGTAGTGCTTCGGCTTTGTTGATGTGAGCGGTGTTCACCACTTTGTTTATGTACCTATTTACGGAGCCAGGGCCGTGTAGAAGTACCAGATTACTTATCACGCACAGATAACTGGAAGCTAGCGAAATGCGAGGAGATATTTGGTGAATTTGACAAAATGTGTACTAGCTTACAAATTAGCTTCTAACTATTTTTGTATTTTATTTAAAAAAAATATTTTACGGCTGTTGGTATTACCACTGATATGCTGTGCCTTCACAGATAACCCTGGGCAGGGCAACCAAGGACAAGCAGATAGATGTTGACCTGTCTCTAGAAGGACCTGCCTGGAAGATATCCAGAAAACAAGGTGATCTCACTGTGTGTGTGTGTGTGTGTGTAGATGCTTTACGTAACTTTCCAATCACCGTTATTGATATGGAGTCAATTACCTATGTCCATGCATTTATTTTTGCAGGAATCATCAAGCTAAAGAACAACGGAGACTTCTTCATTGCCAACGAGGGTAGGCGCCCGATCTACATAGATGGCCGACCGGTCTTGTCAGGGAACAAGTGGAAACTGAACAACAACTCTGTGGTGGAGGTATGTGAAGGCGCCCTCGATTCAATGACAGAAAATCCATTCTACATCACCAGTGGCTTTCAACCAAAACCCTTGTCTTGTCAGATCACCGGCCTTCGCTTTGTGTTTCTAATCAACCTGGACCTGATCTCGCTCATCAAAGCCGAGGCAGCCAAGATGCTTCAGCAGTGACCACCGCCGATCAGCAGAGGAGAGAGAGATCATGCTGAGGTGGCCTTGTATCCCAGACACAGCTCCCCCTAGTGGAGAAAGCAGACGAAGGCTCCACACAGGCACACTGATGCTGAGAACTCTACTGACAGCGCTACATTCAGAACAAGCCCATTTGGCTAGAGCTACAACCTGGGGAAAGGCCCGGTGTTGCTGGGCTAGAACTACAACCTCGGGGAAGGCCCCGTTTTGCTGGGCTAGAACTACAACCTGGGGAAAGGCACGGTGTTGCTTGGCTAGAACTACAACCTGGGGAAAGGCCTCGTTTTGCCGGATTCAGATTTATTTTCCGTGCGGATGATTAAACCATGTTTATCCACTTTTTCTGGATACCAACGCATTGAAATTCCTCACTAAAGCTTTTTATTTGTATTTTTTTTGTGTGGAAAATTACAAATATGTGCGAAACATCTCGACATGCCAATAATTTAATGTGATAAACATTATAGGAATTGTAACAAGTTGAAAAGGTAGTTTTTTTTTGTTTCCAAACCCCGCCATTATAACATGAAGGAATATAAATCTTTCTTACCGCTGAACTTGGGATAAAAAATAAAAAAAGAATCACACAAAATGTATACAGGGTTTATAATAATATAATTAAAATGAGATGCAAAATGTACTGTTGTGCCATTTACCACATGCCTATAACAGGCCTACTTGGGACCACAATGCTGCATAATTTACCATTATTTCAATATAGAAATATGTTTCTAAATAAAACATTTTATGGGTGCATTTTAAATATATAGGCAAGATTTGTGTATGAAGTCAGCTGTAGCAACGTTATCTGTATAAGGAAACATTAAAACAAATGCCTTGATTTTGCAAATCCCCATCCTTTACACAAGACAACAGCACATAAGCTTTCAATCGTGGACAAATGCACAAACAATAGTGATCTAACAGTTGTGCATTACAGATTCAGCACGATTCACGTCCTTCAGAGTTGTCAAAGTTGGATGGGTTGTCTGAAGAGAAGTAATTTTTCTGATGTCAAACAATACCTAATTTGCCACTGCAAAAGAGTATAGTTCATAGTTAAATGGCCCCCAACACACTCGTACAAAGATGAGGTGGGACCTGGATCAATTCAATTTGAAATCAACGCATCCAGAATAGTTGTCAAAAGCACTGCAGTGTCCAAAATAAATTATAATGTAATAACCATTCAGTGTAACCCCCCCCTTCCCCCCGCACACCATCTCAATTGTTAGCTATGTATATGATGTCGTATTTCTCCAACAGACTTATCTGACCCTCCAGCTGTTTCAGGTTGGCCTCTAGATCCTCTTTGTAGCGTTTCTTGGACTCTGTGTCTATGACTAGTGGCAGACCCAGGTACTGCTGGTTCAACTTAACCCAAGTTGTTCTAAGGGCCTATACAGGGAGGGAAATAAGTACATGAATACATAAATATACGTTGTCAAGTGTTGTGTGACTTCATGGTACTCTAACCTGGATCTGTTGGGATCTTATTTATCACCAAGCAAATGTCCATTAGAGGCACAAATATATATAAATAACTACTAATCTTTTGAGGGAGTTATATCACCAACCAGAAAGACAGCAGCAGCACAATGTTTGTCCAGAAACGTGTCAGTCGGGCCTGTTAGCTGAGGTAGTAGAGGATGATCCGAGACTCCTTCCTGACATTGAACTACGTAGCCTACATTACATTTATAGGGCTGCTAGTGGTGAGAATGTATTAATTATGAATATAATGAAGACAGCAGGATTGTAAGAAATGTTATAGAATATATATACGGCAGCCCTCAAACTAAAGCTTCAGTATATTGCATAATTCATTATACTATCCTTTTATACTATCTTTGTGTGTATTTGTCCACTTGATGGCGCTCTCTACCTTGTGACTGGCCATTGCATCCCTGCTAAATAAGTGATCATACACCATAGATACCTATATATATATATATACAAAACAAACTAGTTTTTTATTACTCCTGGCTGGAGCTGATCAGTGTTTCTACTAAAGTGAACAGGAAAACTAATACTATACATTGACATGGCATATGCCCACATTACATTGGACGTGCTTATAAAATAATCATGTCCATTCATTTTCACGTGTCTAATGTGTGAATGTTGGTTATTACAGTATAATCATTTATATGATAAACATTAATTTGTAATTATTAATTCGTAATTAGTTCTAACTTATTTAAAAAACTTTATATAGCAACAAACAACTAGTTTATGCATTCTGACTGAGCAGAGAATTACATCAAGATCCTTCTGTGTGAGCTGTAATCTGAGATCCTCTGTTCTTTGTTTACATATCCGGCAGGCAACTCTTGCATGTTAGTGCGTGTGTGTACGTGTGTGTCCGTGTGTGTGTGACCCACAGAGCATTTGCTTCGGTCTGAGGTGCGGGTGTGCTTAGTGTGACATCTACTGGTAGAAAGTCATAGAGAATTACTCTAAAGTGACAATGCTCTTGAATATTAAAAAAAATATATACAAATAAAACGCAACATACATCTTTTACATACATCAGGAACACTTTATTTTTTTACTATGCGTCTAAGGCGAGAGGAAAACCCAGGTACTGCCGTCTTTGCTTGTCCCAGTGCGATCTAAGAGCCTACAGGATGTGAAATATATACATGAATCATCAATGAACCACAGGCTCCGTTAAATGTCAGGCTGTCAGTTAGCACCAAGCAGACAGCCTCTTGAGGTATATCGCAATACATGCTGATGTAGAGTTCATATTATAGTGTATATTAAATATTCACGCAGTATTTATAATACACGTGTATGTATGCCATCGTGTCAGGAATATTTAATAACGTACATATAGTGTATGATGAATAATCATACACCTGCACATAACTGCTCCCGGTGGTTGGTCGCGCCATTGCAAGGCAGCAATCGCCATCGGTGTGTGAATGTGGGTGTGACTGGGTGAATGTGAGGCAAAAAACTGTAAAGCGCTTTGAGTGGCCGAAAGGTTAGAAAAGCGCTATATAAATGCAGTCCATTTACCATTTACCAATCATATTCTGAGGGAGCGTTACGGTATTACCAACAGAAGAGACCATTTTAAACATTATTTTTTAGAAACTATTCTGAGACTGCCGTGTCTGTGTGTGTGTGTGTGTGTGCATGCATGCATGCATGTGTGTGTGTGTGTGTGTGTGTGTGTGTGTGTGTGTGTGCATCCATGGTATCTCCGTGTGTGTGTGCGTGCGTGCGTGCATGTGTGTGTGTGTGCGGGCATGGTATCGCCAGGTGGTGTGTGCGTGCGTGTGCATGTGCGTGCGTGCGTGTGTGCATGCATGTTATCCCCGTGTGTGTGTGTGTGTGTAGCCATGGTACCCCCAAGTGTGCGTGTGTGTGTGCGGGCATGGTACCTCCAGTGTGGCTTTTCGTTGCTCGTCCGGCAGCCTCCTCATGGCTCCGTGCTTCATCTGCTCCTTGACGTAGCGGTCGTACTCCTGCTGGGCCCTCCTGGCCTCCTCCTTCCGCTTCTGGAGGTACTGAGGCGTTTCACCAAAGTCCTGCACACGGGATGAGGAGAAGACAGCTTCAAAATGGCTGCTGTGCTAACACGGCCCGCCCCGCTAGCTTGTGTTGCTGTGCTAACACGGCAAGCCCCGCTAGCTTGTGTTGCTGTGCTAACACGGCCAGCCCCGCCAGCTTGTGTTGCTGTGCTAACACGGCCAGCCCCGCTAGCTTGTTGCTGTGCTAACACGGCCAGCCCCGCTAGCTTGTGTTGCTGTGCTAACACGGCCAGCCCCGCTAACTTATGTTGCAGTGCTAACACGGCCAGCCCCGCTAACTTGTGTTGCTGTGCTAACACGGCCAGCCCCGCTAGCTTGTGTTGCTGTGCTAACACGGCCAGCCCCGCTAGCTTGTGTTGCTGTGCTAACACGGCCAGCCCCGCTAACTTGTGTTGCTGTGCTAACACGGCCAGCCCCGCTAACTTGTGTTGCTGTGCTAACACGGCCAGCCCCGCTAGCTTGTGGTGCTGTGCTAACCCGGTCAGCCCTGCTAACTTGTGTTGCTGTGCTAACACGGCCAGCCCCGCTAACTTGTGTTGCAGTGCTAACACGGTCAGCCCCGCTAACTTGTGTTGCTGTGCTAACACGGCCAGCCCCGCTAACTTGTGTTGCTGTGCTAACACGGCCAGCCCCGCTAGCTTGTGTTGCTGTACAAGCTCGCTGACATTATTTACCTAATAAAAAATGGACACTGTTGGGGAAAACTGTAAAGAAAGAATAAATGGTATATTTATTCTTTTAATATTCAGCTTTCTTTTAATATTCTCATGTCACATTTTATGTTAAGATCGTGTCACCATTATAATACATGTGTAGTAAGAACTGCTAACTATACATTTCTGTACCTAGAACAGACAGAATCTATTAGGAGAACTGAAGTAGACCATTGCTTAGCAACGCCAGACGACCTTGCAGATGGTCTCTGGACGAAGGTAATGAATTACATTGTAACTGACCAGCACCTCAGAAGGTTCTGTTCTCAAATAGATTGTGTGACAACATTCCACTGCCCTGTTTTGGGACAGTCAGTATATATGCTGTGATTTCTCATGTATTGTCAGCGCTCTCTTGAATAAACCTCTTAAACGGACCTGGCTGCTTCATGGTGCTATTGACTTCATTACTACTTCTAAGTCGCGACCTTAGATACCAAGAAGACTTCCAACCTTCTTGGCCGAGATTCTCCCGGGACGGTTTGGGGTTCTGAACTTAACATTATATCATTTGGTGTTGTTAATTACTTTTGAGCTCTTGAGAGCCTTGGCAGCTGATTAAAGCGTCATACCTTTTTACTAATATACTTGGGGACCAGTCCTGAATTTTCAAGCATCTGTTTATCCCCCTTTTTGGTATCTGCGTAGACAGGCGTGGGTTGTTTGGGCACGGCCATAATAGTCTCAATAACGTTTGTCTTGATGAAGTTCTTTTCGGTTTGAATGCCCATAACAGGTTTCTCCGTTCTCAGGGGGACCTTAGGTTTGCGTATGGTGCACTCTCTCTCTAATGTGGTTTGACCATTCCCTACAGGCACAAACACACACACACACACACACACACACACACACACACACACACACAAATAATACATCAAGTATATTATTATTATTATTATTATTATTATTAAAGTCAGCTAAAACTACTTTAGTGTTGATAAGAAGGTTCTGTGGAAGAACAATCTGCATACTGTCAGTGTGAGACCGCTTGGGCTCCTTGGAATGCTTCTGCAGGTATTTCTCCGGGGAGGGAACCTCCACCTTCGCAGGACCCATTGTTTTCATGGACATCTTTTTCGACTTTATCTCCTGAATATTTGCTGCCATATGTTTGGATATATACCTTCGACAATGGGTGTTAGAGAGTGAGATAGATAGAAGAAACAATTTAATAAACATGTTTACACAGATTTTCAGTATTTTGCCTGTACACTTGACATTGTGTTAATAAACATTAAATATTTAACGCCAAATTTGATATGAGCATTATTATTATTATTATTATTATTATTATTATTATTATTATTTATTTGTATTATTATAGGCTTACGTCTAAATTTCAATATCCATATATTGGAATATTCTATGAGCAAAGTCAGTCAATGTTGCAATAAAACTGAAATGACCAGTACCGTTGTCTGAATTAAAGACGCTAATTGTAAATGTTACACTTCAATGTTTTAGCTACGGTAATCATTACGCTACGTTTGTTCTAACGCTACAATACCTTGGTGGCTTTTCTTCTTTTAACTCCTCCTTTGGAATATTGTCATATATGCTGTCTGGTGGATACATAATTTCAGCCATCTTCGATTGTTTCACTAATGTTCAATATTATCTAAGGATAGCAGATAATGGGTAGCATTGTTTGGGTACTATTGTTTTATACAGTAGCTAAGCAACTGGCAATGGCAGCGAAGATTGCGAGTACGCACATAGTGGACAAAGTTTGTCCTTTCAGAAGGACCGTAGTTTAACAAGCGTGCTGCCTTCCAATGTAAACAAGAACTTCGAGTACAAAGTGCTAGTATTTAATGTAAGTTTTAAATAACAAAAGAATACAATTAACTATAAGCGTTGTTTGTGTGCAAAACGGTAGACTCAGATAGAAAACAAACAACAAATAGACTACCGTACCATTAAGGCGAAAACGTTGGGACAGTTTGTAAAATGCTAAGACAAACATGCTAAACATTTTTCAGGGACATGTATGCATTTTCCAGTAGGAAAATGGCATTGACTGAATAAGCAGTAGGTGCTAGAGACTGGGGACCGTGCCAGATGTTCTTGTCTGCAGTTCATGCCTGTCGATAAATTTTTGATTAAGAAAGCGCATCATAAAGTGCACATTATGGCAAAGAAGGCCATGTGCATTTGACTACCTAAATGATGGAAGATATTTGAGAGGGGGGAGGGGCAAATCCACTTGCTAAACGCCACAAAAGGGCGTATTCAGTGAATGTGCTTGAACTATTCAGGAAACACTACAACACTTAAGTGAAATGTCCCATTGAAAGTTCAAACTGATCATAATACATGTTGAAATGCCATAATATTGGCAGATCCTATTAAATGGGCCTGTTAACTGCAAGACATCTTGCCTTGAGAGCTGTTAGATGGCACCTGAGTCCCTTCCGAACATCATCGAAGTTATGGCTGTCCAGCAGGACCGCTCTGCTGGGAGACAGGAACCTCCTGCTCATGGGGGCGCCTGGGGCGGGAAAGACAACCGTCGGGAGGCTGCTAGCCCAGCGTCTGGGCGTACCCGCGGTTGACGTCGACGACGACGTGCTGGAGGTGGCGTGGCAGATGCCCGTGGCCGCCAAACTAGCGTCCGTCGGCGGCGAGCGTTTCCTGGAGGAAGAGGGCCTTGCTCTGTGCAGTTTCTCCCACGCTGGCTGCGTCGTCTCTCTGACGGGCTCCAACCCTCTCCACAGCGGCGCCATGCGGCACATCAAGCGTACCGGGCTGGTGGTGTACCTGGACGTGGCCCCCGAGGACATCATGCGGAGGCTGTCCCAGATGAAGGTGGACAGAATCGTGGGGCAGGAGGAAGGGGTGCCCCTGGGGCAGATCCTACGGTACAGGAAGCGGTTTTACGAGACGTGGCTGGACGTGCGCGTGTTGTGTGGGAGGGGGGCCACGGCGGAGGAGGTAGCAGAGAAGGTGCTGAGGGCCGTGGAGAGATACCAAAACCCTGACGCTGAAACGTACGTCTCCACCAGGGGAAGCTCCCCGACGTACTTCAGCGACGTTGTCCTGGAGGGTTTGGCCCCCGACGGAGGCCTCTACGTGCCCCAGAACGGCTTCCCGAAGATGGACGCCAAGGAATGGCTGCGTCTGGTGGACATGTCGTACCCGGAGCGAGCCCTGGCGATACTCGAGAGGTGCATACACCCGCTGGATGTCCCCGCGGCAACCCTCAGAGCCATGGTGTCCGAGGCCTACGGGAGCAACTTTGCAAGCGAGGCGGTGGCGCCAGTGAAGCACCTGGTCCAGAACCAGTATGTGCAGGAGCTGTTCCACGGCCCCACGGCCTCCTTCAAGGACCTGGCCTTGCAGCTGATGCCCCAGCTGTTCGCCCACTGCCTCCCGCGGGCGTGCAACTACCTGGTGCTGGTGGCCACATCCGGAGACACGGGCAGCGCTGTGCTCAGCGGCTTCGACGACGGCCTCAGCGCCGACCGCCACGGTGACGGGCGGCGGATCGGCGTGCTGGTGTTCTTCCCGGAGGACGGCGTGAGCGCCGTGCAGAAGCTGCAGATGACGGCGCCCGGCCGTGGCCGTGGCAACGCCAGGGCGGTGGGCGTGCGGGCCGACTTCGACTTCTGCCAGGGTGCCGTCAAGAGGATGTTCGGGGAGGCGGCGGTGGCCGGACACATGGCTGTGGAGTACGGGACCGTCCTCAGCACGGCCAACTCCATTAACTGGGCGCGGCTGCTGCCACAGGCGAGACATGAAACGTTTACGATACTGTATATTATCCTTGTGGTTACTTCACTAGACGGACGGACAATTAATTAATACATGAATTAATACTTTATTAATCCCCCAGGTGGGAAATTCAGGTATTACAGCAGCAAAAGGTAAATGACAGATAAAAACAATAGATCATTTACAATTTATGAATAATAAGCATAAAAAATAAATCAGAGCTCAGTGTGGATGTGGCTTGTGTGTGTGTGTGTGTGTGTGTGCGCGTGCATGTGTGTATGTGTGGCCCACTGAGCATTTGTTTTGGTGTGCGATGCTCTAACACGACACCTAGTGGCAGAAAATGTCCTCTAGCACCACTTTAATGTCGGTGGCATAACTGAGTGTCGTGTGGCAGGTGGTGTATCACGCGTCGGCCTACCTGGACCTCTGCCGGGACGGCGTGGTCGGGTTCGGGGAGCCCGTGGACGTCTGCATCCCCACGGGCAACTTCGGCAACGCCATGTCGGCACTGTACGCCAAAGAAATGGGCGTGCCCATCGGCACAGTGATCTGCGCTTCCAACCACAACCGCGCCGCGGCAGACTTCCTCGCAACGGGGAGGTGCGACCTGCACGGCGCGCGCCGGCCGGCCGTCTCCCACTCGCCAGCCATCGACATCCTGCGGCCGTCCAACCTGGAGCGGCTAGTGCACTGGGCGGCAGGCGGGGACGGGCGCCTCGTGGCACGCCTGTTCTCCGCTCCGGACGGCCTCCGCGTGCCGCAGCCCCTCCTGGGGAGGATCCGGGAGGAGGTGGTGGCCGGCTGGTGCTCTGAGGAGGAGTGCCTGGAAACCGTGCGCCGGCTCCACGCGCTCACGGGCTACCTGGTGGACCCGCACACGGCCGTGGCCAGCGCCGTGGCGACAGGGCTGCGGGAGGGCGGAGCTCTCCCCGCCGACCGCCCCGTGGTCGTGTGCGCCACCGCTCACTACGGGAAGTTTGCACCGGCCGTCCTGGAAGCCTTGCGGTGCCGGGGTCAAGACCGGGGCCAGGACCAGGGTCAGGACCAGGACCGGGGCCGGGGCCAGGACAACACGCTGAAACAGCTGCAGGAGCTGGGCCGCCTGGCTTCGGCACCGGAGCCGCACGGACGCATTCTCACCTGCCTCCAGCAGAGGGAGCAGCCGCACACCGTTTGCCCAGCAGACTACAGCCAGCTGGTTGACGAAGTGGAGGGGATGATACAGGACTCCTTCCTGACAGCGAGGTGAACCACAGGAGCTCTAGGGCTCCTGCTAGCAAGTAATGGTGTCTCCCTTGTGGCCGGCTTTGTCATTGTTGTTATTTCTTTAAAAGAATTGTAAGATAAGGAAACTCAAAACATATTGAACTATTGAACATTACGAATGTTAAAAACATATTGTATATTTCACATTGTCAAACGTGATGCCAATTCAGTGGCTGTAGTCAATCTGAATTCTCAATTTTGATTTATAAATAAGATTTATATTGGCTATTAATCAGTGTTTCTACTAAAGTGGAGCACTAATTATAACTTCATGACATGCTATTAAAATAGATAGGGCTGGCCCCAAATATTCGATTATTTGGCTATTTGTTTGTTGGGTATGTATTCGATTTAAATATTGGGATTCAATATTCGTTTTTTCACATTATGCATGCATGTTTTCCCATTAATCCCTACTGCCTCCATATAAACCCACATGTTGAAATGTAATTGCCTGCCCTACACTGTGTCATCAACACAATTGATTGAAATTGGCTCTGTTTGTAAGAAGAGAGCGAGGCTATTCATTCAACACACACTCTTATTGGCTAATACAGGAGGTATATGCTATTTGACAGCTCTGACTGGCTCAATTGACCATTTGAGGGCATGGCTATGTTTACATGTGTGCTCACTGAAGCTAGGAATCGAAGATTACTTCTGTTATACTTCTTAATTAGAGTTGAGTGTTTTTAAAGGTGTTTTTGAGAAAGAGTATTCAAATACTCGTTCGGAAATATGATCAAGTATTCGAAACATGTAAAATGGTATTCGGGACAGCCCTAAAAATAGACCAAATAATTACAACTACAATTAGGACATTTGGTCATCATTTTAATCCCAGGCAATTTACAGTTGGGTACATTTAGGAATATTAAGGAGCAGGTAGGGGACATCTTTCTTAGATGCTCAACTATGCTTACAGGTACATCAACATTAATCATCAGATTACGTTACAGAGGAGGCTTTAATACTGGCATCATGTCCATTCATTGTCACATGTAAATTTACTAGTAGTGGGGACAATATAGACTGCTCAGACAACGCAAGACCTATAAAACAAAGTATAAAACAAATGTCTAAGATGTACAATAGTTACATGACTAGTCACAGGCCAGCGTGAGTCATACAAAAACAATTTCTGGGGTACAGTAGCTAATATTGAATAACAACACCAAATTTCAAAATAGTTATGGCATGTTAGAGGAGCAAGCAATATAACCAGAATCCACTCTTTTAATTAAGCTTTTCTGAGATCCTAACTTACACACATTCACGCATGTAGAGAAAACACTGGCTTCACAGAAGTTACTTTAGTGGAAATGTACTTGATGTGAAATAAAAATACATTTTTAAATACATTTTTCACAGCCCAGTCATATATGGAATACTCTCCTTTTCTATTACATTTACATGACAGTGATTCAGCATTTATTTTGTAACATTCACGTTACAATGTATTTGTCTGAACCGGATATTTTCTGCCCTCTTGTGTTCACTATCGGCATTGCATCCAGCGCTTCTTGCAAGTTATATACACGCCAATACTGGTCTCCCTTAAAGAAGTACACCTTGCCATTGGTCCATGTGAAGGCTGCATCTGGACTGTAAGGCACCCTGCTGAAAAGCCTTGAAAGGGGTTTAGCGTACAAGGCATCGTACGTCGACATCTCGTCCCACTGCCAGTACTCTGAGCCCTACGTGACCAGACATGTAGGGTTACTGGAACTCAAAACAAACAGCAAAAAGTACATTTGACTGTCCTAACAGTGTGTTTTGCATTAGCGTACCTTGATGAAGACCAGCTTCTCATCCAAGTACAAGGCTGCATCGATGTTAGGGGGGATCTGTCTCAACAGTTTGGGATAGCCATAGTCCAGCAGGAACCGGGTATACCTCCAGACCTGATGACCTATGAAGACAAACACTGCTAAGTAGAAGCAAAGTCTCTTCTGAAAGCCCATGTACATCCACAGATGTGTTGGTCAAAACCCTATGGCAACCAGTCTGGGAGCTCTCAAGGTAATGACGCTCCTTTCACTTGTCCAACCTTGTTACTGTAACTAGGTTGGACAAAACTAAATGGCATACAAAGCTATTACAGGAAAGCAGACGGTTGTCAAAAATGCTCAACTGGACAGCTGAAAAGGGGCGGTGCTTGGGATCAGTCAATTGCACCACAGTCAGACCATGTATAGAACCAGAGCTGTATAGAAACACCAGATATGTTTGTCAGTGTGCACAGAACAGACAGCTAGCGAACCATATTCTCTATATATTCTCTGAATGTGACAAGTATATTATCTTACAATCGCTGACTCCACCTTTATGTCAAATAAGTGTACCTTTTAAAAAGTACGTCTTGTTGGTCCGCGGAGAATACACGGCTGCGTTCAAGTCTCCAGGGAGTCCCGTCCACAACGTGTTAATCTTCAAAGGCTTATTGTGTCCCAG
>JAODTR010003499.1:0-11387 GCA_025399935.1 Amblyopsis rosae
TGGAATCAATATTTTGGAAAGGGGGGGGATTAAACTAAGTCTGCAACCAGGACTGGCTTGGAGAATCAGGGACTTTCAAGACTAGCCTATGGCCCACCGTGCAAAAAGATATTGTGCAGTTTAATATGCAGTTCTCGCTTTGAGCACGGCCTGAATATATTGTAACTATTTTACTGAACCGATCCAAAAGAGGGGGAGGTTCTCCATCAATACCTGAACAGTGTACTTAACAGAGCGGTTTATAATAGCAAAGAACTACCGAAGTAGTTTCTCCAAATAAAATGAGAGGGTGAGAAACGGGAGGTGTGGGAAAAATAAGAAGAAACGTACACTCCTAATTGTCAAATTAAAAAATAAATAGAACACGTTTAGACCACCGTCAACGCCAAGTGAGGGAGAGAGTAATTAACTCATAGGCGGCAATAGACTACCGGGCAGGGCTGGAAAATGTTTGGAAACCCAACCCACCTTGCTCCAACCCACCTTGCCGACCCTGGGTTAAATGTCCAACCCATCTTGCTGGGTTGATCCAACCTAACGTGTTCGGTCCTATATTTACTCAGTAGCTGGGTTAGAAATTCTTTGAGTTAATAATTCAACCCACTGTTGGGTTAATCGATAATCCCATGGGATATTGAGTTTCAATGATACACAAATAGTTAACTATATAGCCTGAATGATTAACACAAACATAGGAGTTACGTAAACAGAATTTTATATATTATATTTGCAACAATTCATTAATCAATTCCTAAAAAATGATTTTAAAAGTTTAAACATTAATTCAAACTTCCCATTGTGGGAAAGGTGTGAACACCTGAACAAGCAATTCCAAAATCAGCTTGCACACTAACTTGTAAATTTTACAATACAATAAATGTATACATCTAAACATCTTGAAATTGAACACGGATGACCTGTAACCACATTATCAGACACAGTTTTGTAACGATGCAATTGTACTATAAAAGTACTTAACATTGGTAGAAATCTCTGACATTTCATAAAGTGCGTGCTTCAGGAATTCCCATACTGGACCAGACTGCTTGGTGTAGTCAATGTCAAACACAAAAAAAGTTTTAAAGCAGCAAGTAGTGTGTGGTGTACACAATACAGTATGTTTTGCAGACAATTCAAAATGGTAGAAACAACTAACAAAATCATTAATGGCGCTTTTCCACTGTTGGTACCAGCTCGACTTCTTGCTTTGCCTCTACTCGCTTTAGGGATCTTTTCCATTGCATAATATCAGCTCAACTCGACTCTACTTGCCTCAGCACAGGTCTTTTTCCACTGCAGATACTACCCACTCAGTTATGGTTGCCAGACATGGCGCTTTTCAAACCACTCCTGCAGTAGATAAGTGTCATTTACATTTTTTATTTTAGAACATGTTGGAATGTTCTTCAGTAGCCGTGTGCAGTCAACAGTTTATAGACATCTTGGCCAATCTTCACTTTATGGGATTTGCCCTGTCCAGCTCTCACTAACATTGATTATGCTGTCGACAACCGAGAACAATCTGCACTTCCTCAAATGATCACGCCGTGGTTTTGCATAAAGGTAGGCCTAAATAAAAAGGTAAATAAAAAGTTGCTGCTGCTTCAGTAGCCAATTAGTAGTCTGCATGACTGCATTGTTGACACGACTTTCTGGCGTCTTTGATTCTGGGACGAAAGATCTTTCTCCCAATCCTATACACTTGTGTTGGTAGCATGACTGGCAGCAAAAGCAATGTGAGAATCCCCATGGCATCTAAAGGATGACAATCATGATAAGTAATATCATTAGAATACCAGTAGAACAAATAAAACAATAATAAAACTTAAGACTTTTCTTTCTATTTCAGAATTATTCTACAAAGGTTCTGTATTACATTTAATTGCTGGTGACTTAAAGGAGAGTTTTTAAAAATAACTTAAAAAGTGCATTATGTAAACCTACCAACATTTTTGAAATAACCTCACCCTCCTGCTGATCTCCATGTCAAAGGGATTTTTTTTGTTTTGTTTCTAGTTCGATTCTGTCTTGTGGCCTGTGTATTCTCTGCCTGTATTCTCTGTACCTGTGACCCCAAGCTTGTTTTTTTTATAGCTGTTTTTTTCCTGATTGTCTGACCTTTGGAATTTTAGTGCAGTGTTTTATTTTAGGCTTCTTCCATCATACATCAGACAATGTTAAGTGTAAAATTAAAATAAATAAACTTCACCTGCAGTGAGCCCCTCAATTGGTAAGGGTAGTTTTCCCTCCTGGCCAGCAAGGTGAAGGTTTTTTTTCCGAGTATCCTAGCCATCGCTCAAAAAACCTTGGGGCAGCATCGTTATGCAGCTTCTGGAAGTCCTGGGCAATCTATAAATAATAAATGTTGGCACTTTTGTTATATCCTGAATAATGTGTCCATTTGTGATTGTGGTGGTTGAGTCAGAACTTGCAGTGCTACACATAAAGATAATATATGTAGGCAAATTTGTTTTATAGCGATACCAAAATACTCATACTTCTTATTTAACATACCATGCCTGGTGCAGTTAATCTGGGATACTCCAGAAGGACCTCATGAATTGTATTTGTGTTGTTCTATATCCATTCTGCTCTTGAAACAACTGTATTTAGCATGTGCTGATTAACTTCGCTAACTGGTTGGATATTATTTCGAAGCCACTTTTTGAATTGTTTTGCTCTTTCAGTGGATATGGATGTTTCTGGAAAGTTGACATTATCAGATTTAATATTAGGCTTAATTACAGTTTTTTCCATTTCAGTCCTTGCCAAGTGTAAATGCTCTGACTGGCTCAGTCTCATGGTGTGGCCTCTGCTCTCTTGTGAGACTTCTCAATCGTTCCTCCAAGAATCCAGTGGCTGGGTGGTAGTTTCGCCCAGGGGTGAACCAGACTTCCTGACAACATATAGTCAGAGAGAATGAGCAAAACAGAAAGCATAGAGTGATATTTCCAGTCAGACATAGTAAGAGTGACACAATTACGTTAAATCCCCAACACCTACTTTAATATACAGTATTTTTTTATACATACATTTTTACATCATTCCATTGGTTAATTTTTACAGTGTTCTGCATCGAAAAAATCATTAAGTACACCACCTTCTCTATGTTGCCATGCCAACATTGACTGCAAAACACCAGTTATTGATAGGACCTAGAAAAGAAAGGGCTTGAGTGGAATTCGTTGATACTGTAGGTATCAGGAACAGCAACCTGCTTTACAAATCCAGTGGAAGAGTAAGTAAGTAAGTAAGTAAAGTTTATTTATAGAGCACCTTTCACAGACAAAGGTCACAAAGTGCTGTGCAGTCAAAGCAGTGCAAATCAATAAAATCCTACACCGTACAAAATAAAAGTACATATAATATATACACTAATATGTACAAGTAATATAAAACAAAAACTTTACACGATGTTGCTAATTAAAAGCATGCTGAAAAATGTGTCTTGAGCTGTTTTTTAAAAGTGGCCACAGAATCTAGGGCTCTCAGGTCTAAAGGGAGAGAGTTCCATAGCCTTGGTGCCACAGCACCAAATGCACAATCACCTCTAGTCTTAAAATGTGTTCTTGGAACCATTAAAAGCTTTTGAGAGGCGGACCTCAGGGACCGACCAGAAGTGTTTGGATGTAATAAATCCAAGATGTAAATAGGCGCTTGACTGTGCAAGGCTCTCTAAGTAATGACCAAGATTTAAAATTGACTCTAAAACTGATAGGAAGCCAATGAAGGTCCTCAAGCACAGGAGAAATGTGCGCTCGAGGTTTAGTCCCAGTTAAAAGCCTAGCAGCTGCATTTTGAACAACCTGTAGTCGGTCCATGGTCGATTTATTCAAACAGGTGTACAGTGCATTGCAGTAATCGAGAAGTGATGAAATAAAAGCATGGACTATCATTTCCAATTCTTTTTTTGAGACCACTGATCTAATTTTGGCAATGTTCCTGAGATGGAAGAAACAGGAACAAACCACAGATTTGACTATGTTAAAACACATAGCTTTGTCGAAAATAAAATTCTTAAATTCCCTGAAACAGTGGCCGATAGAGATCCCAAAGCTTGTCTAATCTTTGGGGTTATATCATCAGGGGCAAAGATCATTATCTCAGATTTGTCAGTTTAGTTGCAAAAAATTGTCAGCCATCCATTTGTTAATGGAGGCTAGGCAATTCTGCAGAACTGACAAATCTGTTTGTCAATCTTGTCAGGGTCGAAAGATATATATAACTGAATGTCATCGGCATAACAGTGATAAGAAATGTCTTTAAAACTACCAATGATCATGCCCAGAGGAAGCATATACAAGCTGAATAACAGGGGGCCCAACACAGAACCTTGGGGCACACCACAGCACAACAGGGCAGTGTCAGACATTGATGTTCCTACTGACACACAGAAACTCCTATCAGAGAGGTAAGAAGAAAGCCAATTTAGAGCAGATCCAAATATGCCAATATGCCAATAATATGTCAATCAGAATGCCATGGTCAACAGTATCAAAGGCAGCACTGAGATCCAGTAAAACAAGCACATAACATTGTTTTGCATCAGCAGCCATTAATTGGAAACCCTAATAAGGGCATTTTCAGTGGGAAGCATTTTACGGAAGCCAGACTGGAACTTATCAAAGATATTTTGAGCCTCCTAGACGTCAAGTAATTGTATTGCCACAAACTTCTCCAAGATTTTTGAAACAAAAGGCAATTTTGAAATAGGCCTGTAGTTATGAAACACTGATGTGTCCAAATTATGTTTCTTTAAAAGAGGCTGAACAACAGCATGCTTAAAATAACTAGAGACACGACCCAGACAGATTTGATTATTGAAAGGTTTATAATAAAGACCAAACTGTTAGGATACGGCCGCGGGGTGGGCAGAGACCCAAGCGCAGGACACAGAAGCAGGAGATGACAGGTATAAACAGAACTGGGTTTATTTAAGTAAACAGGAGAGTCACAACCGTTAGGAGCGGAGGCGGTGAGAGGAGTAGAGCTGCTGGCGGGAGGCCTGCGGTGGAGAGCGTCGCCGAGGTCGCTGGCTGCTGAGAACAGCGCTGGGGTCGCTGGTGGCGGAGAGTAGAGTATGGATCACTCGGCGGCGAAGGGCAGTGCTGGGGTCGCTGGCGGCGTAGATTAGAGTATGGATCACTCGGCGGCGAAGGGCAGCGCTGGGGTCGCTGGCGGCGTAGAGTAGAGTATGGATCACTCGGCGGCGAAGAGCAGCGCTGGGGTCGCTGGCGGCGTAGAGTAGAGTTCGCTGGTACGTACATCGAAACAATGCAACGGACTGGCAATTGGTGCCAGGACAAAAAAACCTTTAAACACTTCTGCCCAGGAAGCGGGCAGGTGGCAACTGCACGTGGGTGCATTAGGTGGCCGATGACGTGGAGGCGGCGCTGTCCGGTGCTGAACCGGCGGCTTGGCTCCGTCTGCTGCCGGAGCGGCAGCATCTTTAAGGGAGCCACCTGATCCAACAGCATGGTGCAATGCTCATTAAAGGACTGTACAAAATCATCAACATCATTTATACTAGGCACCAAACTGAAGTCGAACGCAGCTGAGAAGTTTTCAACTGCAAGCTGGTTTATAATGCGCTTGCAAGATGCTCGTTTAAAAGGCACGGGATCCACATCAACAACAAGATCAAATAGAATGCAATTATGATCACTAACACATACATCTTTAATATAATAATATTGCTAATGTCTAGGCCATGAGAAAAAACAAGATCAAGTGTGTGTCCCTTGTTATGCGTAGGGCCTGAGACGTGTTGCGTGAAGTTAAACGATTCAGTGATGTTAGTAAATGCCGCAACACTGTTGCTTGTAACATCGTCAATATGAATGTTAAAATCACCAACTATGATGACTTTGTCCAGTTTAATAATGGATGATAAGAAATCTGTAAAATCTATAAGAAAAGATGCCGTTGGCCCTGGCAGCCGATAAACTAAAATAAAATAAAATAAATTTAGCCGACAAACTTTAGTCATCTGAAGTTCATATGAAGAATACGATCCAGCGCTCATCGACTGGCAGATAAAACATATTTTTAAAGCCACAGCAAGACCGCCACCACGGCCTGTAAGTCTTGGCGTGCTGATAAATGTACAATCCGCTGGGAACAGCTCAATCAGGTGACAGTACTCCATATTCCGTTGCCATGTCTCCGTCAACATGAAATCCAGGTTTTTGAGGGTAAACAAGTCATTGAGCAAAAAAGACTTGTTTGCGAGTGAATGAGCATTTAATAAAGACATTTTAAGAGGTGTCGAAATAACCCCTGCAGCAGGGGAAGAGGCTTGTGGCAGAGGCCTTAAATGCCTGGCACACACACCGTCGCGTTTATTGTGATTTCTCCAGGGCAATAATCCAAGACCCATAGAGATGTCGACGGGGAAGACGGACAGTAGATTTGAGTGACAGAGCGTAATTTTCCAGAGTTTTTTCAGATTGACCTGTCTCCCTGCCAGTTTTCCTCGCCTTCGCCGTTGTAATCTTCGATCCCGAAGCCAGACTACCTCGCTCCGTATGCAGACAGGTGCAGGCGATATGAACGGTGCTGCGAACGCACCTGGACAATTCCACGTACCCACATACTCCACCATGGAGGATCTAATTTGGAGCTATGTCTGGCGATCATACACCAAAGCAGTAGACACGTTTGTAGGAAAATTCATCAGCAACATAACGCAGGAAAATAAAACAAATCTGGATGTAAATCCAGCTACAGCGGCAAAGCCAAACACAGGCGCCATGCTGCGAAAACCGAAAGTCCGAGGTCTATACGCAAGGTAATAATGAGTGTGTGTGCCAAGCCCCTACTCTATCTCAGAGATCTCCTAAACCAATCATCTTATAATTTCCTTACAACAAAGTAGAAATTGCCAATCTGTGAATGGTTTCCAGCCAGCCCCACTTGCTATACATAGAGTTGGGTATCAAGAACAGGGTCGAAGTTTGAACCAGTTCCAAATTTCAAAGAACAGTGGATTCGAAAAGACACATGCATTTCGATTTTGCTTCGGTTCCTATTGTTTGCATTTCAGTAAGTTTACCTTTTTATCTTCCAGCAACTGACGTAGGAAAAATGTCAAGTAATTTTTTTTGGGACGAATTTCATTAAACTTTCATGGAAAAAAGCAAGCAGGCGAGAACTGACAAGACACTTCTGTTTACATTTTTGAGGGTTCTGTTTCTATCCTAACCCACATCCATCAGATCAACTTCTGTATATTTGGCAATACGTTCACAACAAATGAAGCGAAAAATGACAAGACACGTCTGTTTACATATTTGAGGCATCACATTCTTGTTTGTTTCCTAACCCACATCCATTAGGTCAACTTCGGTATATATGACGAAAGCGTTCACAACATACAAAATCACATGAACCCTCTGCGCTACCAGTAGTGAAGCCGAATGTGCCATGTTTTTTTTACTATATTTCTTTTTGCAGTTTATTAGTCTCAGCCTCTTCCAAGCAATGCATCACATGAGCCATTATTTGCTGAACATCAGGACTATCAGGAAGTGGGGTTTCATTGGCTGTTAGCGCTGTCACTCACAAACTGTATAAATACTGCATGACGCTTTGACAGTGATTCACTTACTAATTTCAGTTTATTATAAGAAGAACCCATAGCTTATTTATTTAACAGGTTTACAACTAGACTTGTGTTGTTTAGCTTCCTAACAATTCCTCATTATGTATAATGTCCGATATTGTATTGGTGACCAGTGCATCGTGTAGCCAATGAAATGGCCATTAAAACTATATAGGTTTATATAGGCAGTGGATGGTCACTAGGCGAAATATTTCTGCACAAAGCTTATATGTTGTTTAACCTGGTTTTGTGCGTCGTTTGTAAAATAGTACTATGTATTAGTGTGTGTGTCTGGAGCGGTTTTATTATGACCCGTGTGGGTGTGTCTGTGTATGTGTGTGTGTCCCAAACACAGTACTGAAACAGCTCTAATTAAAATCACCAATGACCTACTCCGTGCAGCTGACTCCAGCCTCCTGTCCATCCTTATCCTTCTTGACCTCACTGCAGCCTTCAACACTATCTCCCACGCACTCCTCCTAGAACGTCTGGCTGGTATTGCAGGGGTTGCTCTTTCCTGATTCGCCTCCTCTCTCTCAGACCGCCAACAATTCGTCCAACTGAAATCCCACAGATCAAGATATGAGGCAGTCTCACTGGGTGTCCCCCAAAGCTCGGTGCTGGGTCCTCTGCTATTTCCTATATACTGTACTTCCTACCCTTGGGCACAATCATGAGACACCACAACATTGACTTTCACTGCTACGCGGACGACACTCAGCTCTACATCTCAACCAAACCCACCTCACCCCCCCATCACCAACTGCCTTCACAACATCCAGAGTTGGATGACTCTATACGCCCTTAAACTCAACAACAGCAAGACAGAGGGCCTGATTGGCTCCAAATCCACTCTCCCCACGCAAGACAAGTCCAGCCTGAACATTGCCAGTCTTCCCATCCCACTGTCAACAACTGCAAAAAGTACTGGTGTCATCTTTGAAAGCTCCCTCATTCAAATCACACATTAAAACCATCACCCAAGCATCCTTCTTCCACCTCCGCAACATATCTAGACTTCGTCCCTCACTCTAAAATTCAAGCACCGAAGCCCTCATCCACGCCTTTGTCACTTCACATCTGGATTACTGCAACTCTCTTCTCTCTGGCATCCCAACCAAACTAATCAATAGACTCCAAATAGTACAGAACTCTGCTGCCAGAATCCTCATAAAAACAAAGTCAACGGATCACATCACTTCTATACGGATTCAGCTACATTGGTTTCCTGTAAAGTTTCGTATAAACAAGATTCTCCTCCTCACATACAGGGCCCTCCAAAATCTGGCTTACTCTGTTCGCTCCTCATTTAAGTTTCAGTTTTTCTCCCACATTCTCTCGCTGATCTTTCACCTCAACTTTTTTTGTTATTACCTTCCTACTCATCTGAGCCACTCACCACAGCCTGCAGTTAATTGACAAAGCCAGAATTACCCTCGCACCTCTCTTAGCCAAATCTAAAGCTGTTGCTTTCCCAATTCCAGTGTTACTTTCTGGGCAGTTAACACATTTTAGTAATCAAGTATTGGTAAAGGAAATTATTTGTATGGTTTATATTATTGAAGCCATCATGTCATGTTTGTTGTCAGAATAGAACAATTGACTCCTAACACCAAAAATCCCTAATTCTGAAATAATGTTTAAGCATTGTGCTTATAAAAAGCAGTGAGCACAGTATTTGACAAAGCACATGCAGACACATGCAGAGAAAAGAGGAAAAGGATAGGCATTATACAATTCAAAAGGTGTAAGACAATTAGACTGCTGGGTAAAATCAATTTATAGAATGAGTAGTGGTGAAATGGTATACTTTCTGGAAATGTGCTTTGTTGAACGATTTACAGATATAACTCTAAATCTGATACCATTCTAAAAACATCCCCTCACAGCGAGTCCCCTCACTCGCAAACAAGACCCGAGGTACTTGAACTCCTTCACTTGGGGTAAGGACTCATTCCCTACCCTCGCTTTGGACATACAGGGATTGGATTGCCCA
The DNA here is from genome assembly GCA_025399935.1 of Amblyopsis rosae. Classification (NCBI taxonomy): domain Eukaryota; kingdom Metazoa; phylum Chordata; class Actinopteri; order Percopsiformes; family Amblyopsidae; genus Amblyopsis; species Amblyopsis rosae. The sequence continues at coordinate 9,600 of JAODTR010003499.1, forward strand.
TAAAGGGACCCCATACTCCCTCAGCACCTCCCGAGGAACCCGGTCATACGACTTCTCCAGATCCACAAAACACATGTAGACTGGAAGGGCATACTCCCAGGCCTCCTCCAGGATCCTTGCGAGGGTAAAGAGCTAGTCCATTGTTCCAGGATGGAAACAGGATGAAGAGGATGGTGCCACGTTGCTTATTCGGGCTGTGCCCGGCTGGACTTCGTGGCAAACCCAGACACCAGACTTGCCAGAGAGCCCTCCCTCTGGGTCTGGCTCCAGACGGGGGCTCCGGGCTTTCTCAATCACAAATAAAGTTCAGCTGTTCTAGTAGGATTTTCCTGACATTTTTAGTTGCATCTCAGAGTAAAAGCCATGGTCCGCAGAGCTTCCAAAGCATCAGAGGGATCTCATTGTTGAAAGATATCAGTCAGGAGAAGGGTACACAATAATTGCCAAAGCATCAGATATACCATGGAACACAGTCATCATCAAATGGTGAAAATATGGCACAACAGATACGTTACCAAGAACTGGACGAAAATTAATTAAAATACAAATAGAAAACTGGTCAAGGAGGCTTCCAAGAGGCCTACAGCAACATTAAAGGAACTACAGGAATTTCTGGCAAGTATTCTTCATATGACTGGGCTATGGGGTAGGGTGGCATGACAGAAGCCTTTTCTTACAAAGAAAAATATCCAAGTCGGGCTGAAGTTTGCAAAAACAAAACATCAAGTCCACCAAAAGCATGTGCGAAAATGTTTTATGGTCTGATGAAACCAAGGTTGAATTTTTTGGCCATAATTCCAAAAGGTATGTTTGGCGCAAAAACAACACTGCAAATCACCCATGGAACACCATACCCACAGTGAAGAATGGTGGTGGCAGCATCGTGCTTTGGGGCTGGTTTTTCCTTCAGCTGGAACCGGGGCCTTAGTCAGGGTGTAGGGAATTATGAACAGTTCCAAATACCAGGCAATTTTGCACAAAACCTTCAGGCGTCCTATAGAAAGCTGAAGATGAAAAGGAAGTTAACCTTTCAGCACAACAACGTCCAAAGCACACATCCAAATCCACAAGAGCATGGCTTCACCAGAAGAATATTAATGTTTTGAAATGTCCCAGCCAGAATCCAGACCTGAATCCAATTGAACATCTGTGGGATGATCTGAAGAGGGCTGTGCACAGGCAATGTCCTCGCAATCTGACTGATTTGAAGCGCTTTTGTGTGGGCAAATATTGCCACCTCAAGATGTGCCATGCTAATAGACTCCTACCCAAAAAGACTGAGTGCTGTAATAAAATCAAAAGTTGCTTTAACAAAGTATTAGTTTAAGGGTGTGCACACCCAGGTTAGCGTAAGGTTTATATTTTTCAGTTTCCATTTTTACTCGAGTGGAGGCGGAGCACTTACATGGTACCGTACGCGTCCACGTATCATTTCCGGTACTGTACAAAAACGAGTACTGTCATTTTTTTCAAAATTTTGGCATTGACTTGGTACAGATGTATCGGTTCTTGTGACATCCCTAGTTTTTTGTGCTGGATAAAATCTGATGTTTGTAGCCTATACACAGCCCTGTCTCTGTAAATAGTAACAATAACAAAGTGGTACAAATCGCACCACACAACAATATCCTAGCCTTTGCTAGGATATGTGTTTTCAGTGTGTGGTGGGCAAAGCTTCTAATGGAAGCAAGAGGTTATTTTGATCGACAAGCTTTCTCTAGAATGATTTAGATACCTTTAATGTACCTAGGCGAGTGAATGGGTTACTCAAACTATTGGGGGGGGGGG
>JAODTR010003500.1:0-12731 GCA_025399935.1 Amblyopsis rosae
TGTTAGAATCCTGATAAGGAGCTAGTCATTTGAATCAGCTGTGTTGGACCAGGGAGACATCTAAAACATGCAGGGCACCGGTCCCCGAGGACCAGGGTTGGGGACCACTGGTCTAGCAGACAAATCGATCCAGCACGTGACTTTAGATACTGTATATTGGACAGTGGCAAAATGGCAGCAAGGGTTTTTCTTTTTACTCTAAAGCACTCACATCTGGCTAGAGGTGGTTTATTAGGAATTCTCTGCCAATGCCCATAATTATATTTTCTACTGTACTGTGTGTTATTTCAGATATTATATTATGCTTTCTTGGTCAGGTCTGTCTGTTATACATATATTTATTGCTCATGTCTTCTGCGACAAATAAGACATAATTGCAAGAAAATAAAAACACATGGAGACATTCACCTGTGGCCCTGTTGCTGTCGGAACGGATTGTGCCACTGGCATGTTCTCCCATCTCTTTTGGGTCATCTCTTCTGTCAGTCTTCTGTAAAACTTTATACAGATATAATCCATTGAAAGACTGTAGCATTACGACAATATAGTACATACCGTGATAGATAAAGCAACAGCATTATTTCTGTAAGTAGCCCTACCTCAATCTGCCCATGTTCTTTGAAGGATAATTTGATATAGGGGTACTTGCTCTGCTGGTAAGGACCTGGCTCCTTGTTAGCAGCTGCTGGGTGCAAATGGATGACTATCTTTGCACTTGTGGATAACAGATAACAGTAAGTTAATAATTTTCTTTCTAAAACAACACAAATATGGTTAATACCAAGAACAGTGCAATACACTGTGAGTTATAATATATCATTAAGCCAGAAATTACAAATAAATCACACATACAGTGACAGGAAAAAATTGTTTAGGCTTGATTATTGATACGGACCTCTTTCCTATTCCTGCTGCTTGCTCCTCAAATAAAATGATTTGTGATAGTGGTATTGCTATGCAGCATTCCTACAAGCACCAGACAAAAAATATACTGTTTCTGTTTTTATTACAGGAAATTTAAAACCACCACTTAACAAATCCACCATGGCAAATATTAGACATCAATAGCAAGATAGAAAAGTAATTTTGGTGCTCCTACATGATTTTTGCTATCTCTCCAGATCAAGCGATGGGTGCTCAGCAAGGCTACTCCAACATCCATTTTAGCCTAGATACAGTTACAGATAGAGAGAGAGAGATAGAGAGAAGATAGAGAGATGCCCCACGTCAAAACAGACCCTGGTTGTCAATTATTTGATATGTTAACTGGAAAGGAAAATCGTGACTTAAAAATATGTTGATATAATAATAATCTGACATACAGTAGCCTCTAGTGCACTGCATACCGTCTTTACCATTTGTTAACCATACTACACAAACTAGTTCTAACAATACCTTTTCATCACCGTCATACAGTTTGACACCTCGTTGCTGGATTACTAAAGTTTCATTCATTTCAAGGAGGCCATTAGACCATGAAAATCGGTCCATGTTGTAATGCACAGAAGTTAATCTTACTCACTACCGGTAGAGTGAAAACATATTTTATGTTTACTTCATAGAGATTTATCGTACTTCCTTGATACGTCTAAAGTAGCCGTCCGGTAGACTAAGCTGCCTGAACAAATATCTTCAAAATAAAATATCTAGAAATGACACACACAATTTTTTAAGGTGTACCGTACCATGTCTTACTTGAGATTTACATTTAATATTTAATATTCCATAGAAACAATAATGCGATTTTCTTACATTTTCTTTTTTATTATGTTGCCTTTTCTAACCAGGCATACCACTTGAGGTCTTATTGATATTACTAGCATTGGCGCAAGCTGTCAATAGATGATAGCAAGTGTGCTATTTTTCTTCGAGTATTATACAACTTTCCTGTAGTTTTACATCTTTGGGGTTACTATCGTATTCACGGTATAGGTCATTTTAAAGAATATTAACTAAATATGTGTATAGTCATTTTTAATGTAGTCATCCTTTGTTAGACTGTGTGCAAAACTTAGCCAACTGGTTAGCTTGTTGTTAGCTGCAGAGAGGAATCTGGTGCAGCCTGTTTTTACATCGTTAACGGGCATATAACATGGTATGGTAAAATATAGTCTGCACATTCCTAAGATTCAGCATGGTCGTAGGTGCTTATTATCTAGCTAAAGATCTACTTATTTAAAACGTATCCAACCTTTGATCATGCATATGCCACATTTTAACATTAGATTTTTCGGTCACTGTGCAGTGATGCTACACAATTAGCATCTGAATGCGTTTTATCTGAAGTTGTTAGTCGTATTAGAGAGGGTATCTAATACGTGCATGGTACCATAGCTTTATTTTTGTGTGCCGTTATCTCACAATTAGCCATACAACATGGATAAGAAATCATTTGACATTGTCTTGGACGAAATAAGAAAGGTAACATATTTTACAGACTACTGTTTTATCGGTTTAATCAGTTTGATTAAGATGTTGCTATTGCTAATCATGATTAATGTTTGGTTTGCGTTTTAGTGCGTCTTGACTGATCAGCGCGTCAAGGCAATAGAACAAGTGCATGGTTATTTTTCTAGCGAGCAGGTAAGTTATTTTTATTTCTTGACTAATACTGTCCTGTCATGTGTAACCACCTATATATCTATCAACTTAGTATAGCCAAAGTCCTTATAGGCTCTCTATGTCTCTGGTATTGCCTATGTGTGCATACCGTATGCTATACTGATTTAAGGAATATTAATTGTAAATTATATGTAATTGTTGTGTGAATTCAATGTCAATTAAGTTCAAACATTTTAGTTATGTTTGTTATTCATCTACATACAGAGTATGACATGCAAAGTCCACTGTGTTAACATACAACTGCAATTGCGGGTATTATATAATTATTGTATTATATTATTATTATTATTATTAGGTATTATATTTAATAACCGCAGTAACAGACTAAAGTTGAGTTTTTCATACATTAGCTAACTTGGCTCCTTGAAGATTGGCAGTATAGTGATGGAGGATTTAAATTCACTCTGGTTTTTAAACTGTACCTGTATTCAACATATGTAGGTAATAGAGATACTTAAGTATTTCTCATGGGCAGAGCCTCAGATCAAGGCAGTGAAAGCACTACAACATGTGAGTAACAGCCAACTTTCCATCTAGCTTTAGAGTGCTGTAGAGTACAGTCATTTTATCTGTAAAATCATGAGACAGTATATGTCAAATTCTACTAATTCTCCTCAGAAAATGGTTGCAATCCCTACAACCAAATTGGCAAACATCCTTAATTGCTTCACCTTCTCGAAGGACAAACTGCTTGTTCTGGAATTATTAGCTCTGTGAGTACAACAACTTCAATCTTAGTTCAGTTTGCTTACTTCACAGTTATTTGTTTTAAATATGGATCTGATGGATGTTTGATCTTCTCAAACAGGAACATATCAGATGCTCAAAATTACCGTCCTGTGGAGGACCTGTTCCGGATTCATTTGTCTGAGAAAAAGCGAGCTCGTAGAATACTTGAGCAGGTCGGAGATGTGCACAAGCGCACACACACACACAGTGTGTGTTCATCTTTAGCTCTGGTTCCCTCTAACCATCTAACATCACTGTGTCTTTGCAGGTGTGCAAGGTTGGCTGCAAGGCTCCTGTAGCTATGATTTCCTCCTGTGGTGTAATTCCGGGGAACCCTTACCCTAAAGGCAGACCCAGCCTTGTCAATGGCACATTCCCTGTGAGTGCTAAGAATTAAGCCTTAAAATAAGTACATTATTAATCCACATGTACACACTATTTAATTAATGAACATCAATGTTGTCTATGTGGGGGTATAAAGGGAGTCCCTCCAGTAAAAAAAGAAGGGGAGAAGAAAGAGGAAGCTCTCGCAAACATGGAGGGCAAAGGAATTGCTGCCCGCATTGTTGGTCCATTCAAACCTGTAAGTCTATCTGTCTGTAGCAGAGCTCTGTGAAAGCATAATAACCTGAGTTCACTAGTCTAAAAATAATATGAATGTTTCCTCCTTTAGTTCCCTTCAACCTACAACCCTCACCGGCCTGTGCCCTACCCCATTCCACCCTGCCGACCCCATGCTACCATCGCACCAAGTAAGAAACTACACATACACAATACAAGCAGCACACACACACACACACACACACACACACACACACACACACACACACACACACACACACACACCAACCAACCTGTAGTACTATATTTGTGCTGTAGTATATAGCAGTGGAAGAGGCCAATCTTATTAAGAGGACGTGAAAGCTCAGTATTGTCCCCCAGTATGGGTGTCTACTGTCAGTGGTACAAACTATACAGTTTGTACCAGTAGTGGGCACTGTTAACATCTGCAACTGCTACTCAGGTGCATACAACAACGCAGGCCTTGCCTCTGTGGGAGGGGTTATTACGGCCAGAGTGCCTCCTCCCCCCTACAGCTCCGCCCACAAGGTAGCAGGTAGGACACGCTGTGCGTATGCGTGTGTGTGTGTGTGTTTGTGAGAGAGCGAGATAACAATAGACATTGGGCTAAGCTTGCTGCCTAACTACCTGGCATGCTGCTTACTGTAACAATGCTTCTGTGTGATTGCCGTGAGGTAGAGAGTGCTCAGTTGTTAGCTGTCATGGTTAAATCAACAGATGTAGGCTTTAGTGGGCTGCTTTTGCTTTCTGACTAGAGCTCATGTAAACCACGGTCATCAATTATCTGTCTGCAAACGCGCTTGAGGCTGTATGCTGTACGCTCTATAACACAGCCGTTCACATACATTGCTTGAAGTAACCTACGGTCACAAAGGGCAGCTTGGTTATTATTTTTTATGATTTGAATATGTCTTTGCATCTTTGGGGAGACTGGTGACTTGAAAGAGGAAGTGCCAAGATAAATCACTAGTTCCAATTTATAGGGCAATTAACACTAAATGGGAATTTATCTATCTGAGCTTACAAAGATGATTAAAACTAGTTGCTGTTGCAGTGCAAAGCATGCAACCTGGTTACCGCTGGTTACCACTGAATGGCCGCAGAACAGAAGTGGCGGTCGTGTATTAGGCATCCGGTTGGTGTACACAACAAATGGGTGTGTGCACGAAACTTCTATTCCATTCCAGGGAATCCATGATAGCAATTTACACTTTGTAAGCCATTTCCCCCAAAGTTAAGAAGAGATATTTACATGATGAGAACTGTCATAATTCTTTTAATAAAATAAAATAAATGTCTTCATGATCATTGCACGTGGGAAAGCTTACCGACTAATTCTCCTTGCCGTCTCTCCCCTCCTGCTAGATGTACACTTGTCTGTCTGTCTGTCTGTCCAGGTGAACAATAACAGCATCGGTAGAATCTTCTGGCTTGCTTGGCTGCGTCCGGCTAAGGCTCTCGTAGCTTCCCTGTTTCCCCAGCGTGGAGTGTCGTGGTCTAACCCGTGTCTCTGTGTCTCTCCCCCCAGGTTACACCAAGCCGGGGAACCCCCAGAACACCACGCCGGGGGTGAGGAGCGCTCCTCTTCTCATTCCCCACGGCTCCACGCCCACCACGCCCGCCGCGCCCCTGCCACAGGCTTCCCCGGGGCAGCCTCCTCCCGCCACGCCCATCACGCCCGTCTTCCCCGGCATGGTGCCCTCTCAGGCGCCCAGCACCCCCTCCCTCTCCCCGGCGCCGTCCCCTTCCTCCGTCATCAAGGCGGGACCCCCCACCCCGGGAGGCCAGGCTCCTCCCCCACCCTCCTCCTCCTCCGTCATCAAAGCCCACACCCCGTCGGGCACCCCGTGCGGGACCCCGGCCCCCAGCGCCGGGGGTTTCTCCCCGGGTCACTTCCACGCGGGCCTCTCTCGCCCGGGTACCCCTGCCACCTCCAGGGGAGGTCCAGACCCTCTGCCTCAGAGCAGCTTCATGGCCTCGGCCCAGCAGAAAGGCTTCTCCCAAGCCACGGACCTTCCGTCAGCCGCCCCGTTTCCCAGCATGCACCACCACCAGCACCACCACCACCAGCACCACCAGCAGCAGGGCAATCCCAATGGCTCTGTGATCCGCAGTTACACCCCTTCTGGACCCTCCACTCCAGGGATCCCGGCATCGTCTACGCCAGGCCCCAGCCCCAAGCCCTCCACAGCCCACCAGACCCAGGCTCAGGCACAAGCTAATGCTCATGCTCAAGCGCAGGCTAATGCTCAAGCTCAGGCTCAGGCTCAAGATAATGCTCAGGCCCAAGCTAATGCTCATGCTCATGCTCAAGCTAATGCTCATGCTCAAGCTAATGCTAATGCTCAGGCTCAGGCCCAGGCCCAGGCTGCTGGAGTGCTCTACAGACATGGAGGGGGCAGTCACAGTGGCAGCAGCAGCCCCGTGCCCTCCGCCTTCAAGGGCACCTCCCGCGCCGGGACGCCCTCCGTTAGCTCTCTGGTGGGTGCAGGCTCGGCTGCCCTGGCACGCTCCCTGGGTCTGTCACACCCGGTGGGCTCCCCCCAAGGCTCCCTGCCCAGCCCAGTGGCCATGGCAGGCCTGCAGGCTCTCTCCTCCAGCCCCGTGCCCTCCCATTACCCAGGGCTCTCCCCGTTCTCCTCCCTGGCTTCATCCCTGCCCGCTTCCTCCATGGCGTCATCCCTGGTCACCATGGCGCCCTCCGCCAACCACCCACAGACGTCCATCTACCAAGGGCTAGCTGGCAACGGAGGCCCCGGCGCTGCCTCTCCTTTCGGGCTGGGCCTCTCCAGTGCCGCCGCCTCCATCTTCCCCGGCCTGCCGCCCGGCACCAGCCCTGCTCCCTTCCCGGGGTTCGGGGGTGCGGGGGGCCCCGGCAGCCCGGTGTTGTCGTCCTTCATTGGTCTGCCCGGAGCCACCGCGACCTCGGTGGGCTCGGTGGCGCCCCTGCAGGCGGCTGCCGTTGCCGCGGCAGCAGCCGCCGCCGCGGCCGGAGTTCCGCCGTCCTCACCGGTTCTCCCGGGCTTCGCGTCGGCATTCAGCTCCAACTTCCAGCCGGGGTACGTTCCAACCAGAAAGGGAGGGGAAAAGGGGGGAGGGGGGGATAGGCAGGCCAATCTACATGTAGTATAAAGGCGTACATGGAATGGAGGATTCCCACAAGTCATGTCAGCTGTTGAAAAGCTTTGCAGAAAATTAAAAAAGGGAAAATCTTTTTTTTAATTTTTTTTTTTTATACTGATGTTCTATCAGTGGAGATACTTTTTTTACTTAATTTGCCAATACATCACTGAAGAATTATTGAAACTCTTTGTATTTAAATGGTTATGAACTGGTCTAATTCTTCATATTGGTGGTTGGCATATTGGAGCTTTAATTTAGATTAAGCATGATATGGCCACCTTGTGTGCAGTGATTCAAAATGTAATGAGGTTTGTGTCACGACCACTAACAATCAAAATAAACTCATTAGATGTTTAATAGCTAATGAAAATTACCCCTTGAGGTCTTGAAAAGTAATTATTTAGATTAGAGCTGATAGCAGTTGACTGATTTGTGTTTCAGTTGTTTCAGCATGTCATCTGTTATTTGAGAACACAAAAGGAAAGCTTTAGTATAGGCCAATAAGAATTGGCATTGAATTCATGTCTCACGTTGCTTATGTGCCTGTTGACTGTCTGAAGCTATGAACTCAGATTTTCCACAAAAGGTTTTATGTAAGTGGGTGCAGCCAAATGTAATCTAGATTGCATTCGTATGTCTGATAAGTCCTTTGAGGTTATCTGATTTGTTGTGCTGCAGTACACTGCTAAGACTTCTGTTAGTGTATATCATACATCAGATAACCTAATCTCTATTTTTTTCCATTAAGTTTAATGAAACACAGGTTGCCTTGATAAGATATTTCCAACAGGGCTTGTTATATTGGAGGGACTGGAACTCATTGATACATCTGAGGAAGTACTATTTGCTAATTACACTGGTCTTAGGGTTACTGTTGTAACATCTGAGTGTTGAATGTGTATTTGCCTTGACTGTACTGTGTGTGTGTGTCAGGTTAAGCAGTGGTCTCCAGGCTCAAGCAGGTGGTGGATTTCCCAGCCTGCTCTCCTTCCCTGGGGTGCCTGGATTCTCTCCTTCTGCTTCGCCTGCATCCCTCAGCGGTCTCCACAACCCCGCCATGCAGTCGGCCCTGCTTCAGGTACGTACACACACACACGCAGACGCACACGCGTGTTTTGAAGTAATCCCAACATGACCCCTCAGTAATCCCCCTGTGACTGCGCCCACACATAGACAACCACTAAGTACCAGTCTAGCGGATGTACTCGTGCATGCAGGAGCGCGTATACCACACATGATGTCATGTACAGGTGAGTGCGTCATTCTGCACTGTTGTCATGGTGACTCCAGGCTCACCCAGCATCGGCCCTGGAAAGCTACCCTCCTCAGCCCAACGGCTACACCAACTATCCTCCTGGCCCGGGAAACCCCTTCCCCCTGCAGCCAAGCCTCCACCCACAGCTGGGCTGGCAGTGAAAGAGCGTGCACGCGCACACACACACACACACACACACACACAAACACACAGCACCTAACCTGGACCATGGACTTTACCCATGCCGGACAGAAGAGTGACTTTCCTGTGTGGAATACAGTATATACTACATGAGAACACAAGTCATTATTTTAATGTCGCCTATACTTAAAAGTTGTTGTTCTATTTTGAAATTAGGTTTACAAATGAAAATGACATTTAGTTTTGGTTCTTTTTAAATGGATTAACGCTTTGGCTTTTATATTGCTTAGTTGATATTCTTTATTAGATAAATAATTGACTATAGAAACTATCATCATAATGTCGTCATGTGAAGAATAATCAATTCCCATTACGTTTTTAATGTAGTCTTCCAGGGAGAAATATATGTATCATGTTGTTGATACCAAACTAATACATGTGTCACAATGAATTTGACACCATACATGTTTGTATCCGATAGAGAGAGGATGGTATAGACAATGATTTTGTTAAAATTGTATTATTATTATTATTATTATTATTATTCACATTGGTAGCTGTTTGAAAATTGTACTGTGACTTATATTTTGTATGTTTACAAACTGTGACACTGCAGATAATGACTACAAGGATTTGACTGTAAATACAGTACCAGTCCTGCAGGCTTATGTGCTTACACATCTTATTTTGTAAAGTGATACAGTACATTGTCTTCAAGTATAAAATGCTTAGACCAAAACAGTACAATTGAACATGGTTTTTAACACAAAATGAACTGTACTTGAAATACTGTAAACACAAATATCGTACACCTCAGTACTTTTGGGGTTTGTTAATTCACACTGCTGCATCTGTGATAAAGAAAATGAGACATTTCGTTTTTTGTATCCTCTTGTGTCATTTCTTTTAATTTACTCACACTGATTGTTACAGTTGTAAATTACAACAGTAAGTACTTAGTTACCTATACTTAGTTATCCATATTTCCATCTAAATGATGTATGTGGATTTATATTTTTCAGCAGCCTATCATGATGTATACTGCTTCCTGTTGCACAATGGGTCACCACGGTATATGATATATATATTGGCATATTCTGTAATTTGCACTATTTCGGTATATTGTAATTGAGTTCATAGTCCTAATTGTACAACAGTGCATAGCCTGCGTACACTATATAGACGGTTATTATATGATTATCTTTATGCAAAAGTAACGGGCAGAAACATATTATTCGGTGAGATTTTAGCCTTATAACATTTGTAGTAGTGCGTTAATATTTTACTACTACACAATGCCACACCTCCCTTTTTTATCAACATTGCATATAAGCTTAGGCTATAACTGCTGTCCGGTGACTGCCTTTTAAGTTTTGAGCACTCCCATTTAGCTCTGATGCTCTACGACGGAACTGCCGAGGTTTAGACGTTCACCAGGCAGCGTATGGAAATGGAGGATCAGGTGGAAAGCCAGAAAAGAAGGGGCCACAGCACAGCCGATTTAATATGTAAGCTATATTTATTTCTCCCTGCTTAGCACCTCTTGAATTGTTTGTTGCCAAGAACTAAACGATTAAAATTGAGGGAGAACATTCTCTGATAAAATGTAGGCTACCCTTTATATTGTGCTAAAGATATATCACTATATGATATCTGACCCCGTTATGCTGTACCGTACAGCCTATAGCTTTTTATGGTCGCAGTTGAACTAGCCTGCAGGCTACTGTAAACATGCTACCATATGCAACGAGTCACATGAAATAGGGTTAGTGCAACACGTGACATTGTTTTTGTGTGTTGCGCTATTTGTAATGCCTGTAACTTGCCCTAGTGGGCAATCAGATGAGTAGTACGATGACTCTACAACTACAGAATAAACAGAGACGTGACTGGTTTGGCCAGGTATCAAGTTTAAGTTATTAGCAGCATGGATAATATCGCCTTCTTAAATAATTAATTGTTGGATCAGTGACATGAGAAGATGATATACACACGTTTATGTGTCTGTTATGCAGACCAGACCAACACATCAGGGTTACGTGCTGTGTCAGATAGGAAAATAGTTTAGCAGGCATATACTTTTTGATACATTTTTAATCTAGTAGGATAACCTCATGTGTGTGCAATTTAATGATCTTACCAAATGTGCACATTTTGAATAGATAAGGCTTTTTAGGGGAGGGCGGGGTTAAGTCAAGACTGAGTATGACGAGCTACCCACTATATCTAGGTAACCATAAATGTTATTACCGGTATGTTACCACATATTAAGGAAGTATAGTTAGCATTGGTCAACCAATCTTTAACTCAAGCACACAGAGAGTGTTATGCAAACCAGAGCAAAATACTTGACTCTTGTCATGACAAGTTAATTTTACAATTTTGTATTTTACAAATATGATCCGTTTTTCACCAAAATAGACCTCATGTTTTAGACATCATTGTAAACTACAAAACAAGGTAAAACTGTTTTATTAAAATGGAGGTTGTGGGGTAAAACCATAGAACTATATTAAAAAAAAACATGCCAGTGATGTGGTGAATGTTGCCAACATCTTCAGATGAAGTTGCTACAAGCAAGGTCAATTAGTTACTAAATTACTTCGTGATACCATTGTGTGATGACATAATTTATGTAAGAAATTACTCAATTTGATAAATGGCTGCAGGTAGTCAAGATGGTCGAGACGTGATAAGATCAAAGCTAAATAATATTTCATACAGCATACAACACATCATTAAAATAACATTTTATAACACTAAATATTGTTCTTTGTGGGTTATTAGGGGATTATATGGAATGTATATAACATTATTTTTAAAATTATTTTTACCAAAACATGGAAAGGCTTTTTCTGCTTCTCATTAATATTGTCTGTAAATATATTTTCAGAATTGTTTTATTTTTAATTCTAAACATGACACTCTATTTCTCCTTCTGTAATATAATGTTCCTTTTAATGTTGATGTGGTGTCATCTCAACCACAATTTTCTTGAGGGGAAAGGGTCGCAAAGATGGTAGCCTGACCAAAAGTTAGTCTAATTTTATAAATCTGCTACTGACATGGTACATTTGTTTGTCTGTCAGAATAAAGTTCTGCCACAGTCTTTGTGACTGGAAGCCTTTGTATAAATCATTCAGGAGACAAGTCTGCATTCTTGCATGAAGAATAGGCCATAAAAATGTGGTTGCCAGGACAATTTTGCCTCTCCAAACTATGCAAGACCCTCAGTTCAACCTAGGTTGATGTTTGCTTAGGAATGTTGAGGGTCATGGTTACGGTCTCTGCTGAAATACAGAAACAAGGTTAGGTGCTGTCTGTTGAGGTCCCTGGGAACACATATGGTCCACCTCCCCTCCTCCTGCAAAAATCATATGTGCTCAAACTAGGGCTGGACAATAATTCAATAACGATATCTATCGCGATATAAACTTTTTCGATAACGGTTGAAACAAATGTATCACTGAATGTCGGGCGCAGCAGTCAGCTCGCAGGGCTCTTACAGTGCGACCATTTCATTCGCAAATGCGACTAAAAATCTTTGTGTGCAAACATTAAAAAATATTTAGGCCCACTTTGTGCGAGTGATTTATAGCCACTATGTTCGCAGCTCTAATATGCTCAGTTGTGCATTGTTATGAAATCCCCGTGCACAAGGACTATCGTGCGGCGCGCACTTTATACCTGTTCCCAACGTGGTTCCACTTCCAACAGGGTGAGTGCGTAACTGTGTTTATTGTTACCACAACTACACTCCATCCATGCGCGTTTAAAAGTGTGTTTAGCTGTTCAAATCGGGTATCGGAGCTGAACACTAACACACTACCATATTAGCTACATCGTCATTACAGCTAGCTAAAGCTAAAAGGCAAGACACTAGCAAAACTGGAAAAAATGCCGGCGAACGATACATGCTCGTATGGTTAGAATGACGGGCTCATATGGTTAGAGGTGGATGTGGAGGTGGATCACGCCGCCAGCCAGCTTTAAAACTGTGCTGCGCGTTTGTGCAATTACGGTAAAGACCTGTGTTTAACGTACACTCACGTGAAGCTACATTGTATGCCGTCGCAATATTATGATCTCTATAGTACAGTAACATTATACATTGCTTCATATGGCTAGTAATCTAAATAGGAAGTTATAAGAATATATCTGTATAGCCTAACTTTTAAATATATATTCCATTCAAAATTAGATTTGCTCAAATTTCTATATTCTAGCCTAGTTATGCTGGTTGTCCTTCTCTACCTTGAATACATCTACATTAAATATA
>JAODTR010003501.1:0-19144 GCA_025399935.1 Amblyopsis rosae
GGGTCCCCTGCTGGAGCTGCTGCCCCCGCGACCCGACTCTGGATAAGCGGATGAGGATGGATGGATGGATGAACTTTCTCTATGAGCCCTGCCAATTGTAATGTCATTTTTAGTTAATACCCAAACTAGATCATCTTGGACGATGTGTGCAAATACATCCCGCTGACAAAGAGGCTGCACTATTAACTCTCTCAAGTTGAGTTGAACCAATTTGATTGAACCAATCCATTAATGGCTGTAATTACTAAATTACAGCCATTTATTGATTGGTTCAATGCGGGTTGGGGGCGGTAGGGGGGTTTTGTCAAAGTGCCAGCCGATGCTGTGATTGCACAGCATTATTACAGCTTGAAGCTGACTCATCATACAGACACGTAAACTAGCAGCAAAGATGTTATAATAATAGTAAGAGACAGCGTTGTAATGCATTTCAATGGAAGCAAAAATATAATGCTTCTGGTCTCCTAAGTGGGCTTCACAAACTGATTTTTGCTGTGCAGTCTGACATGGGCAGCACCCAGGCAGCTATATCTACCATGCATGGCCTGAAACGAAGTGAATTTACCCCAAAACAGTTTGCTGCAGAAATACTGTCATTGTCTCAGATTGACTGCCAGGTAGACTACTTGGGAATTACAGTTATATACTCAATTTATTAATGCACCAGAGATAAATAATAATATGGTGAAATACGTGGACTTCCCCATTGACTTGAATTGAAAGATGGGCCGTGCTGGTCTGCATAAAATTAAATTGTTCCGTTTTTTGATTTTTCTGCAAGCAGGTCCAAGCATTTTTAGGTTAAACACGGTTCAGTTCAGTGTTTGCCACTAGTGGATAAATATAGTTATGAGTAGGAGACACTTTAGCAAATATGGAGAAAAATGGAACGACATGGATGGTTTGGCATGGATTTTATGTTGCCACCATTGCTATGCTGCCCTCTTGTGGTGCATTTGTGAATAGTACTTTGAAAGTGCGGCTTTAATAGTTTGACCCTAGTATTTGTCAGCATCTGCCCGTCTGATTAACATGCTAATTAGCAATTATGTAAGCATGGAAGCTATTATGAAAAGTGGATCCATTGATAGCCTGTGAGCTAATTCTATAGAATGGTCACGTAAATTGAAGCCATAGATAGCAGTCATTCTGTAATTGCAGCACTTAATCACATTACAACGAAGGGCGGGTTCTCAACATAAGGGGTTTGGACCCTCCCTTCATTAATATCTTTCCAGTTTTACCAGTATGCCTATTGCTTTAGTTTAGATATTATAATGGCTACAAGTGTAAGTGTGTGATCCGCAGCTAGACGTAGGAACCGTGTCCTTTTGGGGGGCAGATTTTATTTATTTATTATTATTAAACTTTTGCTAGTTTACCGTTCTCTTTGCATGCTGAACAACCTCTGGTACCTCTACACAGCCCTGACTCCGTAAATAGCAACACAAACAAAGTGGCGAACAAACAACGCTCACAACAACAATTCAACTTGCATTTCAATGTGTGGGGCAACACTGCAGAGGGATATTGCGTTCTTGTGAATAACTTACCCTGCCTTTAATGAATTCTCTCTGGTTGAACTTGACTTCTTCTCTCTCCCCTCCCTCCCTCCAGGCCATCTGTACAGAGGCAGGTCTCATGGCCTTGCGTGAGCGCCGCATGAAGGTCACTAATGAGGACTTCAAGAAGTCCAAGGAGAATGTTCTGTATAAGAAGCAGGAGGGAACACCTGAGGGACTCTACCTATAACCTCTCAACTTGATCGGCCTGCCTCCCCGATAGCCATGTGACACACACAAACACACACAGAGAGAGAGAGAAGGAAAGATGGCTTTGGTTATATTGTCTTCTCAAAGAGTTTTGATATATTTTGTGCATGTTATTGTCTGGCTTACCCCACTTGTTATTGATGTATGTGGAAAAAAATAAAACATGAAAAATGAACCAATTACTTTATTTTGTTTGAAACTGTGTTTCCTCTGTTGTGTTTGCGCAGCAATTGGGCTTGTATAGTCTTCAATCTTGCCTGAAATCGGCTCTCAATCAGCTGTTGTAAATTAGCTTTTATGGAGTTGAAATGTAGTTTAATGACTGGAGATTCAATCATCAATTAGCTCAAAGTGTACTCTATTTGTGATGCACCACCAAATAACTTGCGTCATATGGGCTTTCATTCCCCATTACCATAATATACTGTACTTCTATTCTACAGTTGTTTATTTTCTCTCTAAATGAAACAATCACATGAGCTAATGGAGTGATGGGCCAACAGGTTTACCTGCCCAAAACTGAAATTAATTCTGCCATCCCTTAAAATAAATGCTGCACTAATTATTACTAGACATTATAGATTATTCAAGTTGACTCCCACACTTGACAAAATGATGGACATAATGGAGGGGAGTTGGAGGTTTTTAAAAGGAATACAGGCCCCAGTCTGGCTCAGACTACTCCTAAATAGATAACGGCATTGCTGTGACAAGGGGAATATAACAATGTGCATTTTCAGTGCCTGCCCTTTAAACGGAGTACATTTATGGTGCACACAATGTCTTTTGTACAGGCAGAACCTGTAGTATGGTGTAGTACATTACTAATGTATCTTGATGTGGAGCCACGTGTAGACCATAGAACTATATAATAAGGTGTAAACCTTCATCAGTGCTCAGCAGAAAGTGGCCCCATGCGGCAAAGAAGCAGGACCCTCCATCGGGCTTGAGTGAGTTGAACCCAAGTCGAACATTGTGCAAACGGTAAAAAATACACATATATATTAGCCTACCATAAAATAAATAAACCTGCGTTTGCACTGCCTTACTAACTAGAAGGGTTGTACGTCGTCATGAGGCATTTGCCGCTTCAGCTCTGCAGGCAAATCCTGGATTTGGTGTATCTGAGTCACGGAGGTCCGTTCCACCCCGGAGGACACAACCCCTGCTCCCACCATCAAACTATATAGGCTCCCACGGATTTCACAGCTAACACCTTAGCAAGGGGGGTTTGGGCTCTAGAATCCGTCACTAGAGCGTTCCCTTGAGCTGTCAGTGGGTTAATTTACGTAACTGTTAGGCTACTGCACTACCGTTGCTGATGGGGAAATGGAGGGACAGGGCTGACCATGTTGGCATTCTCGAAAATGTCACAACATTGACGTTATTATGCATTCACGTAGATGTGCACAGACTGTGCGTAAATGGTGTTGGCGTGCGTGCATGGAGGGTATAAAGCGCCATTGTGAGGATTATTACATTTGTAACAGTTTTGCAAAAGGGACTTTCAGAGAAATTCATAACATATTTGCAACTATTTTCTGCTTGATGTTTCACACTACACCACTTATTAGTGCTTGCATATATGCATTCTTTATTCTGGACCCTAATAAAGATTTCATGTTTTTTCATTGTTGTTTTTTTTCTTTTATATAGGCTATGGGTGTAGGCCTACTTTTTTTCTCAACAGGAACCACAAAAACCGATTAAAATATAGAAGCTTGATTTAGAAACTGTTGTTTGCATGTTTTCCTTTGTGAAACAGGAAATATGCCACACACGCGTTTGCACTTACAATTGTTTATCCGTTAAGATAAGCTGCAGAAATAATGGATGGATGTTTAATGATGGTGTGTGATAGGCCTTAGAGAATGTAATATCCACTTCAGGGAGAAGTGGGAGATTGATCTACCGAGTTTGACAGTGCGTTATTCTGTCTCATCCATCATTTAAAGGGCTACTCATAGACTACCGTTTGTCATTTACTGTGTTTGTTGAGGGTTTGTTGAGTACAACGGATGAACGAAACAGAGTCTGAGGCTATGCATGCTGACCTATATGGTGCTGACATGCGCACTAACCTGCACGAAAACAAAGAACAAGAACATAGTTCCGATTAAAGCCGGTGGTCTCTGGACAAAATCAGTATAAGAAATAGTTTTCATTTAGCTATTAAGTTACATTCTTGATCGTTTTTGCAGGCCTGGCCTGCCCGATTCATAAGTAGCCTAAAGAGCATATGCATATGATGGTGTTGGAAGGATAACAACACTTTAACTTAAAACATAAATTCCTTCAAGTGCCTAATTGACTTACTGCCCGACTTAGAATTTGGGCAAATAGTCCAATAGGCGCAGTCCACTAGTGCCTTTGGTACGGTAATTTTCCTACATCTCTCTGTCGAAATCTTGTTATATTAAAGGTTACAAAACCTGACAATTTGGCAGATTTAGGGTTGTCATTCTGTATGTAATTGCATCCATATATTGTCGAGGGACTCGTGAATAATTTATTTAGAGAAATACGCATCTTATATTGTATTTAAAATCGTAGTCTTCTCGTGAACGTATAATCAATAAGCGCACGTACTGAGTCTTATATATTGCGTTGGCCCTAAAAGAGCTTCTAGGGCGGGCTAACGTTGGGCATCGTCCAATGGCATGCCTCGAGCTTTCCATCAAACACGTAGCCTACCCGCTCTAATAAAATCATTTGTATTTTTGAATGTATGTCAAACATCTAAAATTACAACTAAACGATAAATTCAAATACCCGTGAAATAATTATATTCTGGTTTATTATATATATGTTTTTTAATATTAATATTTATTACATTTCTATCAAGCGCCACTGCCTGGTGCAATGCAGGTCCCACGTAGCCAATAATTCCTGCCTATACATGGAGTATAATATTGCGGGTCTGCAGCGACCAATCAGAATCACTGTCACATAACAGCACAGCAAATTCTCCAGTGCCAACCAAGCAGCGTCAAAAAGTATCCCTCCGCCGATAAACTAGCTCAATTCGCTTGGTGAATCCACTGTTTTCAAATTACTAAAGTACCTGTATATTAATAAAAGCAAGTTATATGAGTATTTTGGATTTATTATTTACATGAAAAACAAAGTCATAATCATCACTGAAAAACAATTAACATTTCTGAATCACTATTGTAAAAAACTAAATTAGTCTATATTGTAGCTTGTCAAAGTCTATGAAATTAGATGATTTGCATACATTTCAAGTTTTAATTAGTTTAACGTTTTTAAATGTAATATAAAAAACGTCAGGCCTATAGTTTGTAATTTTAATCAAGATATGCTTTTATTTGCAAGTATTTACTAGGCTACTGTATGGTAGGAAGGCCTATGCTTTTTTTTTTTTTTTTTTTTTTTTCAAAAATAGCATAGGCCTATCTTTTATTAGCCCATATCAGATCACCAAGCTGGTGGTGCCATAATGGCGCTGACATACACACAGTTATATTGGCCGGTAGGGCCTATTACACCATATAATAACACCATCCAAGAGTGGAGTTTATAAAAATACCCAGAGGTGAATGGAGAGACACCTACTACCCTGATCTACGCTACAAGAGCCTATTAACACTTTAAGACAATTGTGTGAAATGCCGCTAGAATCCGGTATGTTACTAATTATACGTATAGCTTATACAAAAAATCCTTGCAGTAAATGAATTGCCAGCGGTGTGTGGCAGACAAACAGGAAATACTATTTAAATGACGGTTCCAGAATGTGGAAGATGCATTGCGGACATATAGCCTACGCATCCCATAGAATGACAGGCATGTCTAGCTGGAGTTGCTTTGCTGCAAAAGCCTTGAATTGTAATAAGGAAGTGAGTTGCAGTGCTGGTGTGGCGGAGGGATACATAGGCAATCCATTCGGCCACAGCCAGTATACACACTCCTAGACCACTAGTGTAACTCCATCTAAGGAACGACCACACTCCTAGTTCGCTTTCATAGACCACCAAGCACACAACCATCAGACATGGTATGTATTTTCATTCATTCTCTAGTAATAGAAAATATATCAGTTGCAGGGTAATTGCGTGTGTGTGTGTGTGTGGAAGCGATGTTTATCATATTGCTTTCTTTACCTATGCGTTGCATTGATCATCCTTTTCCTGGGTATTCGTACAGAGACATAACGCCCACAAAAGCAAATATTTGCTCTTATTTGATCATTGCATTGGATAGTCTCAAACATAAAATGGATGCCCTCAATTTGTGTATTCCCGGGACGATGTTTTCTCATATTCGGAGAGGTTTTCGTCTATAACTGCGCAATTGTTACCGCGTTATATGTTATCTACCTTTATCGGGTCATGTTGCTAGCTCATGGTGAGATCGTAAAAATCTAATCAACTGCTGGACAACATTTAGTGTCATTGATATAGCTAGCGAGCTATTCCGAGTTAATACGGTATTATTCTGCAAGTGCATTAGTCTATACATTTTACAATCTGCCTTAGAAGCGCAGGCGTGTGAGAGGCTAGCCTATACCAAAAGAGTAATCGGACAAGCCCCATGCTGACATTCAGACCAATGTGTTACGAAGTCTCACTGGAAGATCGTCTTTACCTTGCTGCACGTTCAGCTTAGTTTGTTCTATCATAGTTAAAGATGGGTTATTGTGTTTCTTCCATTGTGGAACTAATATGGCTTGTTCTACGTTGCATCGACCATCTTGCTGTCTGCAAGACAAGATGTGCCATGATGAGCACATTGTCTGGTCGGTGTTTCGCAACGGAAATCGCCCATATTGTTAACTGCAAATGTGAATGCAACTTTGTATCTTGCCTATGTGTTTGTTTAAAGCGGTATCAGTAGCAATATGGCTTTACTGAAGACATTGAACGTTTCTTTGTGTATGCTGTCTGATTTGGTTGCCTCTTGCAAATGTTCGATGGTATGCAAATGCTTTACCAGTGTTAGGTGTATAGGATGCCTTGGGTTTGGCTGCCACAAAACATTTAGAGCTGTTATGTCGACTTATGGCCATTGTCAAGTCATTTGTATATAAATATTACTGGAGTGTCAGTATGGTGCTTTATTCTATTTTATGTTGTAGTACCAGTTGCCAATGAAGTACATAATCACCATACATCAGTTTCACCACATGTGGGACAGCCAGCACTAGCTAGATCTGGCTGACATCTGGAACCAGGCTTTCCAATAGCAACCAAGGGAGAAGTTATCTGGTGGAAATGATCTGAATGTGGAATGGGGGGCCTTCGTGGTATTCTATCGCTTGTCTACCTCGGACGAGCATTAATTGCCCCAGAGAGTAAAAAAAGAAGCCAAAGACGTCTTGTTGATGTGATCAAATATCCCATATAGTATCCAGCCACCATGCAGTTTCATGTTGCAACGCGGCACAGTAATTGGAGTGTAATGTAGAATTGTTTTGTAGTTAGCCTGCATATCAGCAGCCCTGAAAGATTTAATCCACAGGCATAAGCCCCTGGTCTGCATCAATACAGCCATTGAAGTGGAAACCACCTGCCCCCATTGAGGTGGAAGTATCGAATAAGTAGTTGGGCCGTGCTAGAGCCCTATCCTATTCCTGTTTCGGCCTTGTTTGCTGATGCATGTTTAGTAACTTGGAGGTCATCTGATCTCCAATCGATGAATAATTGATATGGTCGGCGGCCACCGCTAGCCATGTTCCATGTCCGTTTGTTGTTGACGCCGGCCAAAGTGCTCCCTTTTGTGTGGAGGAGAGCGCCCCTTCCACGGCGTGCCCCCCCTGCACCCCCCCATCTACCAGCTCCTGGCAGTGCTGGTGTCCTGTCCTCATCTCCAGGCACAGCCCAGCCCCAAAAAGAACCCCGCCCCCCCTCTGTCTTTTGTTCAGGCTTGACGCGCTGCTGAGTTCAATGCTCCTCATTGAAAGGAAGTGTGCGTCTGCCTTTGTCACAGTTTGTGTGTGTGTGTGTGCGCATGAGCAAGTAAGTTGAGCGAGTGTGTCACGCCCATCTGCCAGAGTGACAGCTGGTTTTGTAGCTATGACGACGCTGCTTCGCTATAGTTCTTTCTACCCCTGACAGTTTAACCGGCACTGACTAACGACGTAGATGCTTGAAGATGAGCTTGCATTGTTGCCTTCAACACAGTTCTGCATCCCCAATCAAAATAAAACCCAATGGATGCGATATGGCAACCACTGGTTTCCTATGACATCATATGAGATACAAAGGAAAAGATCAGACACTATGGTAACTGGCCCTGTTTAGGAGCTCTCTGCTTGGCTGCTCACGCATCGTTGGGAGTGGCCTTGACCCTCCCATGCCAGAGAGCTGTTGCCAGGACCCCCCAACCTCAGCTATATGTCTGTACAAGCTGTCACAGAGGGTTGGAAGCCTGTGAATCAAGAGGGGGATTCCTCCTCCCAGCAAACAGCTCTGGAAAGACATTAAGAGACCTCTACACATCTCAAAAAATATAATAAGTGTATATAACATGTACAAATATAAAAATACAAATATTGCATATAATAAAAAGTATGTGATTGTATAAATAGTAAAAACCAGAGAAACTGCTGCAGTGGTCTCCAGAGCTCAATTTTTTTAGAGAGAGATGGGGTTCCAGAAGCCTGTGGTAGATGCGGTGGTACCAAGGGGGGCAGGATGGTCTAGTGGTCTGGGTGTTGGGCTCCCAGCCAGAAGGTCATGGGTTTGAACCCCGGTGTTGACCTACCTGTAAGCATCCTTGAGCAAGATGCCTAACCCCTAACTGCTCCCAGTGGTTGGTCGCACCTTGCATGGCAGAAATCGCCATCGGTGTGTGAATGTGTGAGCGCTATATAAATGCAGTCCATTTACCATTTACCACATCTCCCGGGCCAGACTAAACTAGGACCAGACTAGAACAGGTCAGACTAGGACCACACTAGTCAGAGATGACAAGACCAGGACAGACCAGACTAGAACCATAGACTGTATATATAAATGGACCGTGACGTCACCCATAACTTTTCTGTGCTGGCTCTGGCTATTGCCATCATTGCATTACCTCGCACCGCCTGTAACACCCCCCCTATTCACTATAATGGGGAAAATGCTATGGATGGCACCGGTACGTTACTGAGATCAGAAATCGGTCTAATACTGACTTAAATAGCTGGGTCGGTATCGGTGACAGTTTGACAGTTGTAACCGATCCATGGGGCTGATCCAATTAAATTACTTTACACGTGTAGGTCTACTGTCAAGCATCAGCCAAATCTAACCTACCCAGGCCACACTATCGCAGCAGCTTTCTAAAATGCATCCAAGTCCTAAAATAGAGATTGGCTGTCATTTACTTTGCAACATAACCCTGCCATCCCTAATATATTAGCCATGCATATATTAGAGACAAAAAATGTTTTTTTGAACCAGGCTGTAAACAAGTTTTATTTTTGCTGTAAAGTCAGACATGTTAACATTGTAGTCTATGGGATTGACTTCCCTTTTGCAGCCAGCCTCAAGTGGCCATTCAATGAACTGCAGGGTTTGGCACTTCCGTGTTGAATTCATTTCTCAGCACCGGAGGTTCACGCTTGACTAAAACCAGACTAGCCCAGGCCAAGCCAGACCAAACCCATACCAGGCCAGACTAGGCCAGGCCAGGCCAGACCAGGCCACTGTTTCCTCTTCGATCTCTATTATGTTATTAGCTTCCTCAGCCACACATCTTACTTTTCTGTCTAAATCAAACACAACTAAGCCACACAGCCAACGGACGCATCTCTCCACAAAATAAACTGAATATTGCACTTTCTGCAACATTTTCAATATGATATTACGCAACGTGATATTGCGATAACGATACTGAGTCGATATATTGTGCACCCCTAGACCAGACTAGTCCAGACCCAGGCCAGACTAGACACAGACACAGAACCAGATCAGACTAGAACCAGACTAGTCCAGACCAGACACAGGCCAGGCTAGACCAGGCCAGGCTAGACACAGACACAGACCCAGATCAGACTAGTCCAGACCAGACCCAGGCCAGGCTAGACACAGACACAGACCCAGATCAGACTAGAATCAGACTAGTCCAGACCAGACCCAGGCCAGGCTAGACCAGGCCAGGCTAGACACAGACCCAGATCAGACTAGAATCAGACCAGTCCAGACCAGACCCAGGCCAGGCTAGACACAGACCCAGATCAGACTATAACCAGACTAGTCCAGACCAGACCCAGGCCAGGCTAGACACAGACCCAGATCAGACTAGAACCAGACTAGTCCAGACTAGACCAGGCAGGGTTCTACCCACATGACCCAGCCACACAGCATGCTGCCCAAGCTCAACAACCACCGTAAGAGACAGCAGGAGCCAGTTTAAGACCGGGATTCCATTGAAGGCAGGGTGATAGATGAGTAATGGAATAACAAGGCGGCTATTCTAACCTGTTCTTGCCGCCTTGGTGAAACCAATGGCTAATCATCTGGTTTATTGCATGGGCGGAGCAAGCTCCTTTACATTCTCCCAACCGGTTTCTCCTCCACGCTTTGAGGTAGGGAGAGCAGAACGACAGGAGGCACAGTGGGGATATAGAGGGGATACTAGTCGTGGGTGGTAGGCCTAACGCACCATGTAGGCACCTGCGCCTCCCCTCACCCAACCCGCATTCCCCTCCTTAACGGTCACCCCTCGAAGCAAGCGGAGTGACTTTGTTGACATAGAAAATGCTGTGTGCCATTACAGGGTATTTGGGCTGCTGAAATGATCCATGATCTCCCCGATGGGCACTGCTTGTGCTCAACAGATATACCTTTTTTTTGGAGGGGGTTTCTACCCTTCTTCCCAGAGCTAAAGGGAACCTATAGGTGAAGGGATTACATAGGTGTCACATGAAGGGGTTACGTTCGGTCTAACCGAATCTAGACCTAAAGCGAGAATTCCCATTTACATTTACAATCCTGTGTGCCATAACTGAATAAAGTAGCTGGTCCGCACACAGACAAAGAAGGCAAGCTTATGGTTTCCATGACCTTGTGATAAATATAAGTATGGCTTAGTGCGGGTTGGTTGTTTACTTAGCTGTGATTGCTTGAATAGGTGCACATAGGCAAATATGAGCGGAGGGATTTTTGCTTTGGGGCAAAACTGGCTTTTTGTGACTAACACAGGACACGTGAGCTATGGAAAGTATTGGTGTTGGGGGGGTGGAGCCATTAATAGCCATTGTTTGTGAGGGTGTGTGTGCTGTGGTTATGCAGGCTGGAGTACGTGTCTGTGAAATCACACACACAATAACAGGTTAAAATGCATATATCCAAACGTGGGTGTCTGTTCATGTAAGCTCGTCCGGGAGCTCCTGTGTTGTTGCCAACCGTAGTGATGTAAGCCATTTGTTGTTTTTGATGTTTTGTTTTTTATTATGATTATTATTATTATTATTATTATTATTATTATTATGATGATGATGATGATGATGATGATTAATAATAAATAATAATCTTATTATAGAAGCTTCCGTTTTCCCAAACGGGGAAAGGCTGGGTATCTGTGGAAGGCGCCATTTTCACCAGCAGCCTGGCATTTACACTCGGCTGTCGAGGATGTTTATTTGAAATCAGCGGCTCCTTCGCAAAGAGTCCCTCTGTGCCAGAGAGGCCTGGCTTCGAATGTGCGCATATTGCGAACCATGTAAATCCTGCATGAGTCACTGGTAGCCATTAGAGGAGCCAACTAGCTAGCTAGCGCAGAGCAGGGCAGTGCAGAGCAGAGCAGGGCAGGGAGGAGTCCCAAAGCACCCCCACCCACCCAGCCAGGATATTTGCCATGTTGGTACTAGGCAGCAGCATCACTATGGTGATACACTCCCGTGCTGATTTGCCCTGGTACAACCCTGCCATAAACAGTTCATGCCAGCCCAGAGACACGTCTTTTGCCGGACCCTTTTGTGTTGTGCTGTTCTGGAGGGCTCACGTTTTACTGGACAAACTCCTTAACTCTTAAACATGTTAGCCATGAAGTTATATAAAAAAAAACAGTATATCAATAGAGGAAAATACAAGCTGTCTTTCAAATGTAACGATCATTGTCAAACCTTTTGGCCACGTGGGAAATGACAGCGAACAAACCTTTCACAATTGTCTTTCAGATGTACTCGAGGTTTAATGGCAAGTGATGCGAGCAGGAAAATATTTCCCAAAACCACTGGTCGTTAAATACATGTTGTTTATGTGTAATATTTCAATATGAATATATAAACACATAACAAATAATGTATTATAAAAACAAAGCTGTCATTCGCTGAAAAGGATTGACTGTATCAGAGATTTAATTATGGAGGAGGTTACAGGGGAGGGCTGGGGGGGCTTTATGAACACAGGCACCAGTGTTGAAATGCTGGGATGGGTGGGTGTGGATGGTGTGGGAAATGATGTCGACACACTTTGGTATTTAGAATAATTGCCCGTTGCGTTGAGTAACATGTTTGTGTGTTTTCTGCCCCTCCTTCCCCTCCCATTCTTTTCCAACTGCAGGCTGACCAACTAACAGAGGAGCAGATCGCAGGTAGGAACCTGCTTTTATTTAGTTATTTTTTTACTTTAATGTTCTTCCCCCATTCACATCCCATTTTTTACTCTTAACATCTTCAGCATTTACTGGCATTTGGGCATCAGTGACAACCTTGTACTGGTGCCATTTGATAGTTTCTCTGTCACCTGAGAAAGGTTGTAAAGGATTTTCCTCCAGTAATTCAGTTCAGTCTTGAGTCACCGACTGCACAGTTCTTGCTGGACTGTGGAGCTGCAAACCGTCTTTACCACTACACAGATAAGGATTAATCGCTTTCAGACAAGCATTCCAGTTTACGTAGAAAAACCTGGGCAACTTGAGACGTGAGATTTGTGACCCAAAAAAAAGTGTTTAGTGCTAAATATGGAGCCTCTTCTTTCTTACTCAAAACCCCTCCGCAGCTAATTAGCTTGTGCTAAAGCTCCAAGGCTACTGTTCGTAATTGCCAGGCCCAGCACTACATACAGTATGTTACAGTTGGCTTCTCTTGACCTCTCTCTCCGCAGTAGCTTAATTTACCATCTGTCCCATCCCCAACAGAGTTCAAGGAGGCTTTCTCCTTATTCGATAAGGATGGAGATGGTACCATCACCACCAAAGAGCTGGGCACCGTCATGAGGTCGTTGGGACAGAACCCCACGGAGGCCGAATTACAGGACATGATCAACGAGGTGGACGCCGATGGTCAGTATACAATTCACTCTCATTGTTGCAAAATGTAAGACGTGCAGAGAAGATGGCAACATAAGGAACTTCCATGTTTGACCTTTTTTTCACCTTTCATGCAGACTAGAACAACCCAGTCACTCAATGGGGAGGTCCACAGATTTAACCAAAACATTGACAATTATTTCTCTCTTGGGTTGATGGGTATTTTGAATATATTTACAATAATTCCCAAGCACTTACGATCAGTCTGAAACAGTATTTCTGCAGTGGATTGTTAAAGTGCTACACCTGCCTAAACAGTTTATTAGGCTTTACAGCAAGATTACATTATTGCTGTCACTGCCAAATGGGGGGAATGAGAACACTATATATTTATCTCTCATTTTCCTTTCCAGTGGTGCAATTCACCCTGCAATCATTTCCTCAATTCAGCTCTGTGGTGTTGACAGGGGGTGACTTTGAAAATCAACGTTGTTTGTTTCTGT
This sequence comes from Amblyopsis rosae, assembly GCA_025399935.1. Classification (NCBI taxonomy): domain Eukaryota; kingdom Metazoa; phylum Chordata; class Actinopteri; order Percopsiformes; family Amblyopsidae; genus Amblyopsis; species Amblyopsis rosae. Next base: position 13,478 of record JAODTR010003501.1, read on the forward strand.
ACTACATTTTCAAGTTCACAGTTCACAAAACCGCGTATATATTTTCCGAAATATCTATTGAACAGCAGCTACCAGCGTAAACAAATTAAATAAAAAAAAACAGAACACATCACCATAGCTGCTGCCTACCGCCAACTGTCAGCCAACTGTCCGAGCCAACTGTCCAGCCTGCCACTTCTGCATCTCCTGTGTGTCAGCAGATTGCTCTCGGTGCATTTTAGGTCCGTCGTACATGTCAGAGATATTTATGTGGGGGCGTAGCCGTGGGTACTGGCTGGCAGAGTGGCCCAGGCTTCAAAGCGTGTCGCAGTGTTAGTGGCCGCGCCCAGTGGCCATCATGGGCCATTACTCAGATAGACGCATTTATCTTGCCACCTCTTTGTCCTCCTATCAAATGCCTTGCCAGTTTTACTGCCAACGGGGAGACAGACAGACAGACAGAATGTATAGCTGGACAAACAGAAAATATGGGATTGATGGACAAATGTGCAATTATGTAGTTAGATTTATAAATGGACGACACGCAGACTGACAAACAGATGATTGATTGATGGATTGATGCTCTATCATGCATGATATCCGAGCTGAATTGTATCCTAGTTAAAACCATCCAGATCTCGACTGACCACTCTACATGTCAGTCTGGAAACTCATTTGATAACCATTTGTCCGCCAGGCTGTCTCAATAGTCGTCAATCATGATTTTAGCAGGCGACCAATTCGACCAATCAGAAGCTGCTGTCCAACTGAATACGCACCTGGACACTGATGGGACTAGCGGTGAAGTCAAGCGTGAACCTCCGGTGCTAAGAAATGAATTAAATGAGAGTGCCAAATTCTGCAGTTCCTCGAATGGCCACTTGAGGCTCGCTGCAAAAGCAAGTCAATACCCATAGACTGTTATGTTAAAATGTTTGACTTTAAAGCAAAAATAAACATGTTCAAAAAATGTGTTTGGTCTCTATAGCTAGTTCATGATAACTGTATAGCGGGTACATTTCTTTTTAACTCCTAAGTAAAATATACATATACGTTTTCCATTATAATGGACAATGGGGGGCGTTACAAGTGAGCCAGAGGCAGCACAGTGCGGTCTTCAATCCTGTTCTTGAGAAACGCTATGGGTGACGGCACGGAGGTTTTGTCTATTATTGTATACAGTGCGTGGGTGAAGCTAGCAATGGGGAAAATACACAAAGGCCACACAGAGGCCTGTGTGTGTGTGGGGCGCTCACACATCACCAACCTTTGAGAAGGAGCATTATTTACCAAACAAGGAGGATTGTGGAAACGAATAACAAAAGGGACGGGAACGGCTGCTGGCCGGCTGTTAGCCGGAAGATCACAAAGGCGCCGCTTGTGACCCCATGTCATGTGGCGTATCCATTAGTATGGGGTGCCCGTAGACACTGGCCATATGGGGTTCTCGCCACACGCGCTCGGAAATTACCTGGTTGGGTTGATTGATACCAAGCGGGAACCTCCGGTGCTGAAAAATGTACCCTGAAGTGACAAAACCTGCAGTTCTTTGAATGGCCACTTGAGGCTTGCTGCAAAGGGGAGTCAATTTCCATAGACTCTTAATGTTAAAATGTCTGACTTTACAGCAAAACAAAGCAGGTTTACTGCTTAAAATGGTTTCTTCTGTCCGTTAATGACAACTGTACGGGGGGGGGTGAATTATTGTTTTAGAACTCATCAGTTACAAATATATTAGCCATACATTTATCCCATTATAATGGATAGGGGGGTGTTTCAGGCAGAGTGAGGTACTGCAAAGATGGCGACAGCCAGAGCCAGCACAGCGTGGTCTTCAAACCAGTTCAAGCTATAGACCAGAGAAAAACTTCAGGTTGTGGTTACCGCCCCTTTTGGAAGGGGGGGGGGATAGAAACATAGAATGGTGGTCAATGGAGTTAGCAGTTGTTTGATTGGGAAATACATTAAAATAAATGGTATAAGTGTAAATGACCAACCAACTTACTACGTTACGAACCCCAGGTTTCCATAAATAGCCCGAAGCCATGAAATGCATATTTTGTCCTCCCCTTTTCTACTCTATAACAAGGAGAACCAATGTGTGGGTGTGGCATCTTTTATGAAGGCTGTACCCCCCCGTTGCTCTGGTCTAAGGGTGATGTCCATTTATATAGTTAGTGGTTGATACTAGGCAATGGCCCTTTCACCAGAAGCAAGTTAGCCACGCCCAGGGGCGAGTCTGTGTCGAACAGCTGACCCGCATGGCTTTGAGCTGACCATAACATCAGAGACGACTTTGATAACATCCAACATTGTGTCATTATCAACATTTGGATAAATCATGTCCCAAAACAACATCCTTTCGACACTTTCACAATGAATAGTTTAAATTGAACAGATTTGAAAGAGAGACAGTGATTAGAGTTGAAGTGATACTTCAATAGAAACATCTCGGCCTTCTGTTAGGCCGATAGCCTGTCAATCAAACTCTGGCGAAAGGTCCATAAGAGGGTAGGTTAGGAGATCTACTTGAATGCAGATTGGAATAACTGAAAATGAGCTGCGGTGAGCATTTAGCGGCCCACCATTTCCTGGTCCACTTGTCCTGTGTGTGCTTGAGAGGTGATTCAGACGAGCCCTGCCGTGACGTGGCCATCGGTGGCGTCTGTGCCAGATGTTCACAAGACACTTAGCTGTGCCATCGTTAGCCAGGCTGCTCCGTCATCCATTACACGAGCCCCCCTTCCTGATCCAGGCTGGAGCACAGTTGGGAGGGGGAAAGCACATACAGGCACATGCACGCACGCACACACACAGGCACACGTACACAGGCACGCACACATACACAAATACACACACACACACACCGGCAGACGCACGCACACACACACATACACACACCGGCAGACGCACGCACACACACACATACAGGTACGCACACACGCATGCATACATACATACATACGTGTGCGCGCACACATACAGTCGTCTGCCTCAGCGTCTCTTATGTGTAATCTCGGTCACTCCTTATATGCTCTCCTCAATGTTTCCTCATCTTCGTCACTATCTCACCCACACACACCTCCCTCCTTGCTTCCCACTCCCCCAATTCCAGTTCATTGTTCCTCATGTGATGAGTTTCTAGTAGCAGCCCCCCCCCACACACACTTTGCCAGTGGCCCCATGTGTTGCTGTGGGTTACATAACCTCAGCTCGATGCACCCCCCCCCTTCCAGGTTGCCATCTGCCCCACGACATTAATGTCTGCCTCTCATCCCCCACCACATCTCTGGCCTCTCTCTCTCTCTCTCTCTCTCTCTCTCTCTCTCTCTCTCTCTCTCTCTCTCTCTCTCTCTCTCTCTCTCTCTCTCTAGCCCTTCCACTTGGGGGCCATAAAACATCACCGTATCTTGAACGCTGCACTATATAACAAAAAAATATTCTTTATATACTGTATGAATCACCTAGAACCCGGGCAAGCGTGTTGACATGACGACAGTAGGACTTGCACCGGCTCGTGGATGTACTGGAGCATGAGCAACCGTACCAGCAGGTGCAGACGCTGTGGAACTCTGGGAGATGGTAGCGTTGGCAACACGGTATTAAGCACTTGAAAATGGCAGTCGTTCAGTTCATGGACAAGCGCTCAAACCAAACCCTGTACGGCACATACTAAATCCCGATACCATGGTTGCAATGCAAACAGAGCGGGGATCGTAACATGTAATTGGTTGCAAACTACCTAGCAGGGAGTACGGAGAGAAGAGGGAGAAACAGGAGACGCGGTAGAGAGATCAAAAAAGAGGGAGAGCGATATAGGAGGTGGAGAGAGGGCAGGCTTGAAGGACTCGGTGGAGATCCATGAACGTGAGGCAGAAAGTAGGCCACAGAACCTGTCCTCGCAGCTCCACCCCTCCACCCCCCTCTGCGACGACGATGGGCATCGAGATAGGCGATCCTCTGGCTTAGGGAAGGCTCACCAGGAGGCAGAGCACACAGCCCGGCTGCTCTGCGCCTATATAAGCCTATAGCGGATGAAGCTTCTTGCTAGGGCTTTCCCCACGCACGCACACGCGTGCACATACACACACACACACTTCCCTCTATCACACCCTCCTGCCTCTGTGTGACCGTGTTCACAGCCAGAAGGACATTGTACACGGTGGAAGTGATTTCAGGGGTTCTCCCTTTCGCTGCAGAAACATTACCGTCAATTAAGATGCACTTTGGCGTTATCGTGGCAACCACAAGATGACGATTAAAGAAAATGATTTCCCATTCTGTAATTTCATCTCATACTGGAGACACCGGATAGTGATTAAAGGATATACCAAATGGTTATAACTCATCAACTAAGCGCAGAGCTGATTTTGTTTGGTGCTCATTTGAGCATGATGTTATATAATTGCAATTTTTGTTGATTAAACATGTTTTTTTTAACCTCCCAATCCAGGTAATGGAACCATCGACTTCCCCGAGTTCCTGACCATGATGGCCAGAAAAATGAAGGACACAGACAGCGAGGAGGAGATCCGCGAGGCTTTCCGGGTATTTGACAAGGTAAACTCGTCATTGCCAGTAACAGGAAGCTAACGCAGCGCTTGGAGGAAGCTGCTGAACAATTAACGCTTGGCAAGGCTGCTGTGTGATGTCACAGCTCTTGTGTTTTTAATGCATTTTTTTAATTTGTTTGTGTCTAGACTAGGGCTGTCAGAATGTAATCGCGATTAATCGGACGCTTTAAGTAATTAATTGCGATTAATATATCAGTTTGTATTTAATTTATACATTTATCAATACAAACGTTTTCTAAATATAATGTATATAATCTTAAACAAATTTAGAATATATCAAATTTATACAAATATTATAAATTATAAATATTTTAATATAAATATGAATTTGCATAAAGCTGACATATCTTGGGGGGGGGCAGAGCTTGTGAGGGAGCGCCGCATAAAGGGAGAGGTGTTTTTGTTTTGATTGAGTTCATATATCAACGATATCGCCAACATCACCGTTTAAGAAATACAAACTAAAACACAGTTAACGCGTGGCCTTCCTGTTAGCATAGCGGCCGCTGTTCAATTAATCTACCCTGTGGGGACGTTTCTCTGTCACCCGCTGAGACGTTTGCATTCCTCACACGCGGCGGCTGTGTTGTGTGGTCGCCAGGATGGAAACGGCTACATCAGCGCTGCAGAGCTCCGCCACGTCATGACAAACCTGGGAGAGAAGCTAACAGACGAGGAGGTGGACGAGATGATCAGAGAAGCAGACATCGATGGAGATGGACAGGTCAATTACGAAGGTAAAAGAGTTGTACTTAGACCACTTAGAGTAAATGCTTCTTTTTTTTTGTGTATTAAAAATGTTTTAGAATTTTGTTATTCATTTTCAGTGGATTCATTGGATTCATTTTCATTGGATTCATTCTCAAGTTCATTCAAAAGTTTGTCAAAAGGCAATTAATTCTTTGAGTGCGTGCCAAGCCAGCAACACATAATGGTTATTAGATAGGCTATAGATGGCGGCTACTGAAATAGAGATGGGAGAAAATCATCCCTCCAAATTGTCATCATCACTGAGGCCAGGAGCTCTCTCTCTCTCGCTCTCTCTCTCGCTCTCAGCCTGGAGTCATTTTCTAGAAGCTTGTTGATACGTTAGGCAGTGTCCATAAGCTCTATT
>JAODTR010003501.1:19244-34265 GCA_025399935.1 Amblyopsis rosae
CTCTCTCTCTCGCTCTCAGCCTGGAGTCATTTTCTAGAAGCTTGTTGATACGTTAGGCAGTGTCCATAAGCTCTATTTATACCCTCCAACTGAACCACCAGCACATGCCCAATCAGGTCTCCTGCTAAATCTCTACGTTGGCTTGTGTTTCATTCCTCACGGTAACCGCAACGCAGTAGCCTTTTAATCAGACAGGCTTAATGAGATGAACACGGAAGCCATTTGGAAAGGGGACGCTAATTAGGATGTGTTCTGAACCTGCTTGAGTTGATTGATAAATTAATAAAGCATTTAATGATATATCAGGTGACTGCTCCTCTTGGCCTTAATGCTGATGTCCTGTTCTTTTGTCTCTGCAGAGTTTGTACAGATGATGACCGCAAAGTGAAGTTGGCCCACCCCCTCCTGCCCTCTCTTAGAAGAAAAAAAAAATGTAAAAAGGAAAAAAACAAATCAAAATGTTTTACTTACCTCTTGGGGGAAAAAAATTGTTCATTTATTCATACCGTTTCTGTATAGAAAAATAATTGAATGTTGAGATAAAATATCCTTCTGTCCACACAGGGAAAAAATAAGCAAAAATGTACAAAAAATATCTGCATGAAGAATTATGGTTAGTGATCCTGTCCCTCTCCCCATGGAGATCAGTTTAGCGTCAAGAAAAATACTTATATATATATAAATATATATATAAACTACAACTCTGTAACAGCTACCTTCAAACTAAAGCAAAGCATTTGGGGCTGGCCATCTCTTTATCTTCTTTATTTATTACATTTGTTTTTTCTGCGGTTTTTTCTGTTCTTCACGCATGCAGCTTGAGACCGGAATCCCCCCCCCCCGCCCCTCGAACCCTCTTAACCCCTCTACCTTTGGGCTACTACAGCGTGCTGATCCAACGTCTTAAGCTGTATCTTGTCAGTATGGTACAGATTTGATTTGATTTGTTTTGCATTTCGGAGAGGAGGCCTGTACTGTTATGATGAGAGAATATACCAAGGGTTCTAACTCAAAGTGGAGAGGGAACTTAATTGTATGCTAGATAAAAATGAGTCACAAAAGTTACAAAAAAAAAAATATATATATATTATACATTTTCAAACATTTGGCATGTTTTTTTTTGTTTTGTTATTGTTATTCGGACGGTCATCTTGCTAGTTGTGTGTCCTGCCGTTTTAAAAGGGACAGGACTTAATGAGTCTTACGGTGAGCGTGGTTCTTTTCGTTCTATTGTTTTGCCGAGATGGAGCGTCTGTCCTCTTTCTGGCGAGAGAATCACTGGCCTTCGCTGTATTTATTTCTTCTCTTCGTTTTTCTTCTTCCGTTTCTCAGCTCGGACGTGAGCGTAGTGAGGGGTGCGCACCGTGTCTGTGGCGCGAGTGCACGTGTCTTTGCGACTGCTCGTCTGGGTTCAGTTAACATTCATTCCAAGTTGTACATGCTAGTCTAATTTTTTTTTTTTTTTCAAATAAAAAAAGACCATGAACTTTACTCCATTGCATGTCCTGTCGTTATTCAATGCACCGTAAATGTCTGATGTGCAAGAGGTTGAAGCCGGTGTTTATACGCGCATAGCCGCACCGTGCTAAACACCCCCTTCCCCCGCACCGATCCCTACCCCCTCTTATAGTCGCATGCAGCTGAGCCTCCAAATGTTGGTGGATTTCTGACACTACCAACTAAGTGCACCTTGATCCCGGACATGAATTATTATAAGAAGTTAAAGGGGAGGTGTTTTGCTAGGCATGTTCTCAAGCCCTGTATATTAGATTAACTTGGTAATATATGTTCTACATAGTACGGCATACATGAGCAGGATTAGATGTGATGTCAGCGCCTGGTCGAAGCAGCATACCCGTGTTCCTCTCGCTGTGTATACACACGCACACGCATACACACACACACACAACACCAACGAAGATGCCTGTCCACTCTCCCCGAGACCCGTCTGGTTGCTAAGCAACAGGATCTTGCTGTAACGGGTGTCAGGGTTTTTTGAAAAGACAAGTGAGAGTTTGAATAAACCCTCCATGTTGGCTTGTCCTAGTAAGGTAAAGCAGGCCACTGTTGAGCTGTGGATGTTTCAAAGGCTCTCTCTCTCTCTCTCTCACACACACACAGAGGTACCTATTACTAGAAAGACGCATCACAACGCTACCGTTTGACCATATTTGGACTATGGTTTGCTCTTGTTTGGAAAGAATTAGCGCACACACACACACATCAGACTGGACAGCATGCAGTGTTTCCCTTCAACATGTACACAAACAGAGCTGTTGGCAATTAGTAATAAAACCTTTTTGTTACAACTAGTAATAACTGGTAGTTCATTGGTAAATAAAGAGAGGCACATACAGAAGCTGCCCAGGAAAAAAGCCTGCAACAACGCCCCTCCCTCCCAGATGGTTATTAATCTGTCTATCACGACCACGCCTAAATCACGGCCAGAGCTGCCAATAGTTCCTCATACGACGCTGATTGGTCCAAACCACTGGTGACTCGACAACAAGTATAACTTCATAGCCTTGTGATGCCATCATGATCCTGCGAGCTCTAATTAAATTTTGCAACGTCTGACATACCTCAATTGACATATCCCAAGCCCCGCCCCTTTTTGCATGTCCTACCAAAAGCAGTTGAGCATTTTTTGAATCTGCGGCGGGAGATCACACGTCGAAATGCATTGTCGCGGTGTCTAAAAAGCGTAGTGCTACGGCTTTTTGTTGACACGAGCGGTGTTTGGCACTTTGTTTCTGTTTCTGTTTACGTAGCCAGGGCTGTGTAGAAGTATCACATTGTCTCTTCATCACGCACAGAGAACGTTAAGATAGCGAAATGCGAGGAGATATTTGGTGAATTTGACAATAAGTGTATTATCTTACAAATTAGCGTGCAGCAGCGGACTACACCTTTAAGGCGGAGGGACACCCGAGCACCCTGGGGTTAAATTAAGCACATCAATATTTCAGTGTACATGAAGTAGCACACTGCAGAGGAAGACGAGAAGGATTTACTGGGTGCAGAGCACAGCACCTATCACGTGTCCTTCCGCCACCCTCTCCCCACAAGACTGACCGAAGAGCAGGGTTGGGAAGTAACTGATTACATGTAGTCAATTACTTGTAATCTGATTACATGTAATCAGATACTTGTAATCTGATTATGAATAAACAGTAACTGTAATCCATTACAGTTACCAGTTTAAATAGTAAAATAGTGGAATCAGATTACAGGTATTTTTTTATTTCATTAGATGATTACTTCTAGGACTTCTTTCAAATATAAAAGGAATTTTGCAGAAGAAAAACGCATTTAACAATTGTATGTTCACTTATTAACATTTCATTAACATCAATAAGTAATTTAAATAAAGTCCTATTTTTTTTACCTGATTCCCTGAGCAATAGAAAATGGTCACAAAAATAGAAAGATTTGGCACCAATGCAGTAAATTGCTTTGGATGGCATTTCAAAGAACAATGTTTATGTGTGAAGTAATCTAAAAGTAATGGAAAGTAATCAGTGTAGGTGTGTGTTAGACATGACCTACTTGTGTCCAACCTTGTGTGTGTGTGTGCTTTTCATTGTGTGGGTCAAATGTATATGTCTGTCAGTGTAGGTGTGTTGGACACGACCTGGCTGCTTGTGTCCAACCTTGTGTGTGTGTGTTTGCGTACATGGAGCTTCATTAGCGGCTGAGGTTAGGCAGAGCCGGTGAAGTGACCTGAGCCAGGCTTAACATCAATACCGGCAGCCTTCTAGCTCCTCCTGCACATTACACATTAGTGCCCCCTAAAGCTGCTGTTACTGTTCTACTTCTAAACAATACTACCCAGTTAAAGACCTTGACAAACGTTAAGTCAGTCATTTCCTTTGGTCAGCCTGTGGCTTCTATTAAATAACTTTTGGAATAATCAAATGTCCTTCACCATAAACCCTACAGCACCGTAACGATAACTAAATACGGAAATCAAATAGCCACACGGCCTCTACATAGCCTCCTGCCTCTCGTCGTGTATAATGACCATCTTCAGTCAATGAAAGCGTGCCTTCATTACTGCATTTGATCTTCTGTCTTAAAAGGCTCCCATTCCCTTGTCTTTATTAGTTTGTATTATTCACGACAAGCACAGGCACCTGCGGTAATTAGGTTTTATGGATTTAGCCATAATGTTTCTGCAACCGCGCTCTTATTACGGGACTTTGTGAGTGCCGCTCTCGTCTTGGCGACCCTCAATCTGCATTGCAGTGAACCTGCCCCCCCCCCCGGCCTAGTCAGAACGGTCAGGCCTCCAAATAAGCCCGGCGCCCGTTCAATTACAACACGCCATGACGGCATAACTGCACTAGCTCTCTCTCTCTCTCTCTCTGAGCGTCTAATAGCTCGATGACTCTCCCTTTCTTTATCGGCCTCGCTCCATGCCCCCTCCCTCCTCTCGGCTCCCTTCCCTCCACCTGCTCCATTGGTCTTAACGATGCGCTTTTGCTTTTTAGGGACTCACATCGGTCACACGCAAATACCTTCTTTTTTTTTTGGGCCCTCACCACCCGTGACTCTCTCCACGGGGCCGTCAGTGTCACCATCGACATCTCTGGGCGTTTCCTTGTCTCCCCCCCCTTCCATTTACCTAGAAGAATAGACTCATATATCGCTGATAGTTGTGATGTATTACAGCGGCGTCACGACAACCGAGCCTGAACCTCATGCAATATTCAGGGCAGATGATATAAGATCCCCGCCAATGAAAACAAGAACGAGAAAAACACAGCCGGGAATACAAACAGCTCTTTAATAACTGCCTGGCGGTGCTTCACGTCCCTGCCGAGCTCGGGGAGTTCACACCGTCAACTCGACACCGAGCCACCTGTGAACCCAGGTGTGTCGACACCAGGACCCCGAGGGTGTCCATGTGATTTCTTTCCAAGCCGCGGGCACCCTTTGCCCGTCCCGGGGGGCTGATAAACCTGCCCCCGCCCGGCCTCAGGAGGCTCATCTTTGCCCGCAGGTGGCATAATCGCCGCTGAGGAGGGAGCAGTCTGCGCGCAGAGGCTCACGTCCGCTCCTGCCATCGCTTCCCTACGATAACATGTACGTAGGACCGGCGGGGGAGGAAGGGAGACGTCGTGAGCGTCACGGTGACAGAGAGGCCAAGTCGGGGAGGCGGCGGTCCTTTACGTCCCTATACGCAAACCGAGGGGAAACCCCCTGCACAACACACACACACACACACACACACACACACACACACACACACCCGCATTGCATGCAAATATGCATTTGCAGTAATGCAGCCCCATTCCCCGTGTCTCGAAAGCCCAAGCCCACTACCACACACACGTGCGCGCACACACACTGTAAGGATGGGGTGGGGTGAAGCCGTCGCAGTGCATTGCGTCAGCATGACAAAATCAAAGCCTGAGAGAGAGGGAGAGAAAAAGGGAGAGAGAGAGAGTGAGAGAGAGAGGGGGAGAGATGGAGACAGAGGGGGGGGGGAGAGAGTGAAAGAGATGGGGGGGAGGTCAATAAAGGAAAGAGGGAAAATGAGGGGAGGAGGAGGAGGAGAGGATCTAAGAAACTGCTGAACTAGGATGCTTCTGGCTGGATCTCCTCCATTACTGTGTGTGTGCCTGCGCACGTGTCCTACCAGGCCCTATGCTCAATCTTCCCTGACAGCACGCACATGCAGTCGGACACAGACGCTTAGGCCCAGAAGTCCTTATATGGGCATAATGACGTACGACTGTCGAGGTGGGGTGGGGGTGGGGGGGCTTGGTAGGCTGACCTTTCATTAGGAAGGTGGAGATGATACGTGCAGGGTAAGTGGGTTGGGGGGGGGGGGGTGGGGTGGGTGGGGTTGGCAGTCTTGCAGAGGCGATGCAGAGGCAATAGAATGCAAATGCAACATAATGCGTCGGTGGCGCCAGTCAGAGGCAGGGCTGCTGGGGCGGGGGTTGGGGAGGGGGTCACGGTCATTCAAGAGTCGCCCCCCACACCACACACACACACACACACACACAGTTCCCCCGCTGTCCCGAGAGCAATGGCATGGAATGGATTGTACCTTGACACCGGTGAGCATGTCGTGTGAATTATATGAGGATGAGGGTTGTTGCGTTGACCCTGTGTGTGTTGGTCTCCGTGTAGTATCGTCGTGTTGCTGCGTTTTTCCCTGCTCATGTCGCCTGTGCGCGCCTTGGTTGTTAAGCTGGTTCCGTCGTTACGGTGCGTTTGCCATGTACCTTCTGTTTTGTTCTTTATTTATTAGCTTTGGTAATCCCATTCCTGACAGAAGGCCTATCGTCTTTGGTTATTGAAAATGACCATTTGTTCCTAATTGACTTCCCTGAAAATCATGGGGGTTGCGGTGATGACGACTAGGTTGCCGATGACGGCGGTGATGATGAAGATGATGAGGGTGATGACGGTGAAGCTGTTGATGAGGATGATGATGGTACATTTGATGAAGATGGTGAGGATTATGAGGACGGTAATGAGGATGACGGGTGTGACGAGGGCAACAGAGGTGGACGTGCGATGGAGACGGTGCGAAAGGCCTGCGAGCTGAGAAGCCAGGTGGCAGAGCATCTGATCCAGCTGAAAGCACTGGAGCCACACACACACACACACACACACACACACGCATGCATGCACAGAGACAAGGCAGACATGCACACACACACACACACACACACACACACACACACACACACACACACACACACACACACACAATGGACGCATACATATTCATAAGCGCATACAAACTGGCGCACGCACTCACGCACGTATCCATCCCGCCGATTAATTATTCAAACTCAATATACGCAACGTCTGAACAAAACACAAACAGCAGCTCAAATGTACCTCGGTACAAAAGAAGTCATTACTGCGGGCAGGCTAGTGCTTTGAGTAATGTGGACACAGCGATACGGGCACTGACGTACAGCAACGTAATACAATTTCCAAAAGTAATCTTGTTTCAATTCTTGTTATGACCGCGTACAGTCACAACACCCCCCTCCTCCCACCATCCCCGTCCAGGAAACACGTCTGGAGAATGTTCTCTTAAATGTTAATGTCCCCCTTTTTCTGATTTAATAATTCAATAAAGTTAGAGTAAAAATGGTCTGTGCTCTCTCACGGCTGCCAGGAACAATTAAATTAGACAGACAACGTGTTGTCACAGTCGGATTTATGCTCAGCTCCCCTCATTTATACGTTGTCGACATTTGCGTGCCCCAGCCATCTAGCTCCCACCTCATCACTCTCTTGCTCTGCGTATCCATTCGACGCCAACAGTAAATTTAAAGGTAGTCAGCGACTGTGAGCTAATACGATTTTTGTCAACAAATATCTCCTTGCCGTCCGCTATCTTACGCCTCGCTGTCACCAACTGCATCCAATGCGTTGCGCCGGAATCCATTCATTGTCAATGGGGCAGTCTGATTCTGTGCGTTGGGAATGTTGCACTGGTCTGTGTTAGAGCTGGGCAGTACACCGCTTCAGCCGGCATGCAGGTTATAATTTCCCATAAGGTGCGAATTCTTCACATACCGTAGCACAGCTGAAACAACAGCTTTAATGCGTATTGTTAAACACTAGAACGCTACGGACACATTAACTGAGCGTACCCTTCTTACAACCAAATATTCACTTTATAACACAATGAATTACCCACAACTTACTCTCTTTAACATAGCAAACAATGGCACACATTATGTAACATTTATAAAATGACACAGTCGAACGGCATACTGTGTGTGTGTGTGTGGGTTCTGGCGTGTCGGCTAACTAGGCAGGTAGACTACGTACCCTTAGCATAATAGTCTAAGAACTAGGAGAGGTATTTAATGACTCGCTAGAATCTAGATTATGTGTCTGTTTCTGTAGAAAAGCTGGCGACTGTACATGCTTCCGTGTTGTTGGGATATTGGAGAGCTGTGTTTCAGTATTTTCGCTAAAGTAAGACATACCTTGATCCAGTGTCTCTCTTTGACTGTCACATCCATTCATAATATGGCTCCACCGCTTGCTTTTCCTATCATATCAGTGCCTCGAGAAAATGCCTTAAAGTACTAGCCTAGAATTTGACATAGCAAACGTTATTGGTAACACATTTACTGTTGGTAAAAAGATAAATTGCTAATAGTGGCTATACTAAGACAAACACAGTGGGTTGACAAACGTGGCTTTTGGCTGCATTGTCATTATGCAACTGCATTCTGATTCTACTATGTCATACTGTGTGGAGCCAAAGACTTCATATGTTGAAATTATAATGCTTTGATATTAATCTTGAAATTAGAATAAGGCTACACCACAAAGCTATAAAGGCATGAAGAGAGAGAGAGAAAAAAAAAGCATACAGTGAAACCGGTATGTCTTAAAAGTGATATACATTTGTGCTCATACTGCCCAGCCCTAGTCTGCATTGCCACATGCGTTGAATATTTTCAACTCATGTTGAACTCTCAAAGTACAAGACACAACAGGAAGTTTGACATTTTTTTAAATGCCCAGCCAGCTAGCTAGCTATTAGCCTTGCTAAAATAATGGATATTGTGTTCTAAAGTGTTGGAAGCATACAAACAATTATTTTAAAAATACTGCTATATTCATGTCTGAAAACCATGGCTGTCCACGATGAGCCTAGTATTTATTTAGATTGCTAATATTGCACTCTGGCATAGAGTACCTACTGGCCACAACAAGCACACATTCAGCAAGTTTTCCTTGTGTTTTATATTCAGTACACATTTCCTTGCAGAAAAATAATGCATGTGGGGCAGAGCTTCTAAGGCAGCACCCTATGGCAGTGAAGGGAGAGGATTTTTTGTTTGGATCCAGTTCAAATATAAACGATCTTTCTCCAGAATTTACTGTCTGTACCTTTATGTGCCAAGCAAGCTGGGGGCATCTAGCCAACTCTGAGCTTCTACCTCATGCTGTGATGAGCCAGTGATCACACTTTGTGCTGCAGAGAGAAAAACCTCTGTCCTGTCAGAGGCTAGCTTGTTGGAGACAGCCTGCGAGAGCTACGGCGCTAATTTGATTGGAACATTTGCTCTTCCAGGCCGACCGTCCGGCCGAAGCTTCAATGTGAAATGTGCTGACGGGGGAACGGTGTGAAATGGCACCGTCAAGGAAGGCTAATCGGAACGAATTACGGAGGGGTCATGGGTGCGATCTCCGACATGGCTAGCCTATAAACATCCTTTGAGTTAAGAGACAACCCCTCCCTGCTCCGTAATACTTGTCACTGTACTCACTGTATGCATGTGAACACTATGTGTCACCAGTGGGTGTGATAACTAGCAGCAACACAATTGTCCCTGCCACAGATTAGTGGGGGCCGTTACTGAACAAGAGAGATAAAAATAGCTCGTCATATCACAGGAATTTGATGAATGATTACATTTGAATCTGGGGAAGGATGTACAGTAAAACATTAGCCCATGGTCAGTGGTTATTGATGCTGTCATTAATGTTAACAAGTCCCAGTGAAGAAAAACAACACCAACCTTATATTTGATAAAACATTTTGTACCTGCCAGCCAGTGAACTGGTTCTACAGTGTCATCTCGTTACCAGACAGCGTCATCGATACCCATTCCCCACAATTCCTTTTGTTGAGCAAAGTTAGTCAGCAGGTATTCTCAGCCTTAAGTACTACGTCACTTAAGCAACTCTGTGCTGAACGTCTGATACATATACATACCCCTGTAAACTCGACACGGGACTCTCGGACTTTCGGGAAGTAATACTGTACACATTGGCTGTTAGCATTGTCACGTCAAGTATGTCTCCGTAATTTCGGGTGCAACGATAGCACAGTGCTTTATTTACTTATTTAAAATGGAACATTTATTTTAATCAGTATTTTAATTTATTTTAATCAGTAACATTTACAGATTTACAAGACCTGTAAACAGCCAGAGTCATGTTGTTTAGTATACCGTCCTACTTGGTCATCGAGTTACATAGTTGGTCGTCGTGCATGTCAAACAAAATACCTTGCTTGTCAAGTAGGCGGGTACTGACTGTCCCAGACTTTACGTGAAGACTGTGAGACTAGTGAGTAGGAGACGATGGCTGTTGTTTTTCAACGTCCTTCCCCCTTCTCTCTCTTCCTCTCTCTAATTACTGCCTGGTCTGCTAATGAGGAGGATTCACTCATTAAATCCAAACAGAAGCATGGCCCTTAATTAGCAGCCTCTGTGGTTTATTTTTTTGAAAACACAGTGGCATCGAGTGGTGCATCTAATAATGACCAAGGCGCCACGAAGACAAACACACTGGAAATGCAAACACCGGCAGAAGTGAAGCCATCAAAGGGCATTTGAGCATCTGTGAACCATGCATCCTTTATCTGGATTGATTGCAACTTACTGGAGATGGTTCCAATGCTGTGAATCAACTGGAGCAGAGTCATCTGTTTGAAGGGAGAGAGAGCAGTTGCTTAGAAAGCGAGAGGCTTGGCGGGGGGATATGAAAACCAATTTGCTGGTAACCAAGATAGGAAAACCTTGAAAAACAATACAGAAGATAAGAGATGAAAGAAGAGGTATATAAATAAAAGGTAGTGGCGACTGGGGCTTTAAGCTACAATAAGCAATCCACTGCGAGGATAATGTGCATGGAACATCTGGGGGGTCATCACTTTGATTGACCTGATATTGAGCACTCTAAACCAAGCATGAACTCAATTTATATCCCAGAAACATATGCCTTAGATGTCGAGGAAGCTAATTCGATTATTTTCTCATATTGTATCTTCTCAAGTTACCTCTCAGGAAATCAACATGTTGTAGTCAACGGTATTTTCTTAAATTATGCAGTTTTAGCTGTGCTCCAGGACGTAAAAAGCCCTAAAAAAGAACATGACACTCCTGAATTTATTTAAATGTGGCATTCATTGATTCCTGACTGTTAAAGGACAGAAACAAGACTACAAAACAAACTGAAAATGAAAAATAAGTCACGGCACCACTCCCACCAGTCAATTACTGTGAAAATGTCCAGCCTTTTATTTTCACTACTGGTATTTCCGGTTTAGCTTGCTGGTTTTCTACAAAATAAGAAAAGAAAAAATAATAATATGTAGTGGAACTGTCTATGCCCATAGTAACTGAAATTTGATGCTTTTAATAAACAATGACAAACAATGACAAAAGTTTCTGTGGAAACAATGTGGGCACACAACAACACAGGATTCTGCACACACACAGTGGACTATTCAAATGCAATGAAGCACGGCAGCGATGACAATGCTGTATTTAGTGTGTGTGTCAAAGGCCCAATCTGGGGAAATACAAATGCTGGCCCAGTGAATAGCAGCACAATCGAGTGCTCATGAAAGGTCAAGAGCGGAAGCTTGAAGCGCCATGCTGCAGTTATGTGCAGTACGCCAACAGGCATGTTGCCTGTGTCTCTCTCACGCTCGAATGGCGGAGTCAAGCTGAGCACAGTGTCTATAGCGGACGGGGAACCAAGTGAAAGAATGTGGCTTCCTCACAGCATTGCCAAGGAGACCCGGCGAAGACTTTCCGGGGGAAAATGAAAACCTGAAACGGCTCATATTGAAATCTGCCACCTCCAGTCAAGCCTGTCTTCGGTTTCTGACAAGAGCGCCTCTTGTCAGATCGCGACCCGTCAACCCCCCCCCGTCCTGTTTCAACGGGTCAGGCCAAGGTGAGACACCGGATCCTAAATGATAACAGAGTGCTTATGGGAGGTCACCGGAGACGGCTTGTTAATAATGGAGGGGATATGGCCTGCTGGGTACGGCTATACGGAGTTCTCCAGCCCCATAGGGGCAGCGACCGGTTAGCGGCTAAAGGCCCCCGCTTAGCATCGCTAGCCACTAAACAATTTAGAGGGAGCAAATACTGGCTACCGGGTCCAGACAGGGGTCACTCATTGATACTAGTTACTAGTTAACCCCCGGACACACTGCAAGCGATCCGCTCGTCCCGTGTCGTTTGTTTACATTCCAGGCTTTTGAAACAATTGGACAGTCTTTAACCGAAACGTTGCTGCAACTGTTTGTATCGCTTCATCAAGCTCTACCACTATTTTGAAACAAACGCTTGACTTCATCATCATCACACTTAGGCAGCAGGGTGGCTGTGCAAATGCAAAAACGAACAGGGGTTCCAGACTATATTCTCAGTGGAAGTTTTGTTGAGAAAAATATTCGGGTGGAGCCAGGCTACTGTAGTAATTGTAAGCACTTTGAACTTTATATACAAATAAATAAAGAAATAAATTAAAACAGTTAGCTGAAAGTGGCCACGGTTGTATTTGTATCACCAAAGGTACGCTACTCATTACTGTGAGCTGAGAAGATGCAAGCCCATGGGCACTCCTGATGTGGCTGTGTTATGTGCCTCGTGAGTTTCATACCAAAGCAACAACCAGGGCAATTGCAGACATTTCACCAGTAAGTACTTTGAAAAATGCAGGAAAACGATGACTTGAGACTTATTATTCAGTGCTTGGGCCCATGGGCTCACTACAAAAATAAAACTCACATTCAGAAATGGAGGCAGAAACACATGGTTTTTCATGACTCCATTAATCAGACAATAATACCTTGAAAGAGGGAACCTGCTAATGCAGATGAACAGGCTGACAGACAGTCTGGAAGTGGATCCAGGCTGAACAAACCACAAAGCAGAGATCCAGTCCAATGCAAATCTAGTAGGATTAGAGAATTATGTTCTTTGTCTATAAAAAGAACGTCTTTCGTAATATTCATCAGCCACCAGACTAAGTGTGAACATAAAAGCATATGAGTGGTTTTGAGTTTGTGTGCACGCATTTGTTTGCGAGAGTGTGTGTGTGGCGCACGCGTGCATGGACATTTAGCTGTGCGTAGGTGGATGGTTTGTGTGTATGTGTGTGTGTGTGTGTGTAACGGAGAGAGAGAAAGAGAGAGAGAGAAAGACAGCGAGAGTGAGAGATGAGAGACCCCCTGCATAGATACTAGGGATGGCACCGATACGATGAGATCAGAAATCGGTCCGATACTGACTTAAATAGCTGGATTGTTATCGGTGACAATTGGACAGTTGTAACCGATCCATGGGGCTGATCCAATTAAATAAATGTACACATGTAGGTCTACTGTCAAGCATCAGCCATGTCTAACCTACCCAGGCCACACTATCAGCAGCAGCTTTCTAAAATGCATCCAAGTCCTAAAATAGAGATTGGCTGTCATTTACTTTGTAACTTAACTTAAAACTTAATTTAACACTGGAATCGGACCGGTACTCGATATCGGCCGATACTTAAAGTGCCGGTATCTGTATTCGGTATCGTGCCATCCCTAATAGATACTGGTATGGTTTCACACACTGGGGATTTCTCTGCAAATTCCACACCATTCTCCTGTAGCGCCACCACATGAATATTCATGAGGCTCTCCTTGTCTTTGGTAAAAGCCTTGCAGTGCTCCAGAGAGGCCACTGCCGGGGGCCTGGTGGGGTGCTGTGTTACGGGCGCGCACGTGTGTGTGTGCGCCCTGCCTAAGGTGAATCGATGTATCATTACAGGCTCATCTTTACGGTGAGGGTGGGGGGCCATGTCAGTCAACTGGGTCTCGAGGGGTGACTGGGTGGAGATTATGTAGCGCTTCTCTAACCTTCTGGCCACTCAAAGCCATGTACAGCATAGCCTCACATTCACCCATTCTCTCACACACACATTCATACACCATGGCAGTGTTAGCAGGGTTCAAACCAGCGACTTCTCAGTCACCAGACCAACTGCTGCCACATTTCTCTGCGTACAGCGCCCACTATATTTTTTTACAAGGCATTGGTTGCCTCAAACGCAAAACACAGCATATCTAAGAGGTAACCAATAGTTTTAGGGTGTTTGACGTAATGTGCAGATTGGGTCCATGCTCATTTCCTGTCCTCAACAATGTATTTGTGTGCCCACACGTATTTTGCGCACACACACACACACGGCTCCCACCACCTGATAAACATGTGAATGTGTTGAATACCAGCCCCCGAGCTCTCTGTGAACGAGTGCAAAAATAGAACTTCATGTCTTGCGTGGACGTACGCACACACACACACACACACACACACACACACACAAACATACTGTGGACTCCATTTGCCTCAGCCCTTTCAAGACATGGCTAGGCTGTTCCTTCACATGGCCACACACACACGGACAAACGCACACACGCATACTGTACACACGCACGCGCACACACACACAACATCCCATTGGCTTAACAGACCCTCCTCCGGTTTGCCTGCATCCTCCATTCTTATGTAACCCTAAGGAGAAGAAGGAGGGGGGCAGAGAGAGAGAATGGTCTATGTCTCTCGATCGTTCTTTAGGCCTCGCTAAGCTTCAGTGGCGCCCCAGGGTGCATGTTAGCCCCGCAGACTGTGCACTGGAACACACACACACACACACACACACACATAAAGGCAGGACAGCCCTAGAGCGAGGATGGCCCGTTCCACTGGAGTCATGCACCCGCCCACACGCACGTTTGAAGCAGAAATGAATAGGTCCCTCGTGTGCACAGCTCTTTATAAGGAAGCATTCTGTTCGCTTTATTTGTCGAGCGAGCTAATGCGGGGGGCTGGGGGAAGGTCGGAGAAAGAGCTTTTATTGTGAAACGGAGGCATCTTTAATGGGTTTGGATAGCGCGGGGGAGGGGAGAGGGGAGATGCTAATGGTCTCTGCCACCACCAATCATTTTCACGTCAAAATCATTCGAATGGACGTTTTAAATAGGAATGACTTCACTCTGCTTTCTAGGCGATTATAACCTCAAATGGCATGATGGAACAAGGCCTTTTAATAGCATATAATTAATATGGGTCAGCTCTTCTCTCAACTGATGGACCTGTGGAGTTATCAGAAGCACACCTCCAATGGTGTTTAATCAGGTTTGGGGAGGTTACTTTTTAAATGAAAATAAATGTAGTTTGCAGTTCCAAGTTACCAGACTAAAATAATAATAATAATAATTAGTATTATTAT
>JAODTR010003502.1:0-12731 GCA_025399935.1 Amblyopsis rosae
GACAACACAGCCCTCAGGTTCATGGGGGCACCCAAACCTCTCCACCACGATAAGGTGATGGTTCCCGGAGAGGACAAACAGTGAATGTACATTTTAAATACATTTTATACTTGGCATACATTTACCTCATCAGTACTGTATTACTATAGAAGAATGGCAGTTACATTGCCATATCTAATACTTAATCCAGTTGGCTAAGAACATAGGGATTGGAGGTTAGGGGGCTATCAAGGTACCATTCATTTGTAGTCAATCTACAATAATGACACCAACTTCCTCAAATAAAAGACTCAATTAGTTACTGAGATCATGAATACTAATGAGACAGATTGGACTGTTAATTACTGCTGTGGAATCACGGCTCCCTCAGCCTGTCATTTGCATATCATCCCTGAGTGTCAGAATTAATTTAACTGTGACAAATCCTCATAACAACAATCAAACGCATTATAACAGTGACATTACAGTCTTGACAGAATCAATGGACAGATGGATGACATAATTTTCACACGCTCTACCTCCCACAGTATCTTTTCTAATATATTGTACTTGTGTCCAGCAGTGTGTTAAAGGTATAGTCAGCTATTGCAAGTTAAATGTAATATTATGCACTTTTTGTCAAATTCAATAAATATCTCCTCGCATGTCGTTATAGCTTACTGTTCTCTGCGCGTGTTGAAATACTTCTACACAGCCCTGGCTCCGTAAATAGCAACATGAACAAACGCTGTAGCACTATGTTTGGCTTCACAATGCTTTTCAATATGTGAGGCGGCTCCATGGAGGACCGAAACTGTTAAGATTTGAGCTCGAAGTTAGAAAGAATGACTGACCCTGCCTTTAAAGGAGTCATTTCATGAAAAACTACTATTTATTTTGAAAATAGTTATGTCAATGTGACTTGTCTATAATAGCCATAGAAGGAAAAGAGGTGGAGAAATAGGCACATTTCAAAGTGCATTCTACAGTACATAGAAGCGCTTCACGGTTTGTTTGGTAACGCACCTATGAGGATACCGCCCAGCCATCTGTACTATTCAGCAAAATGTACAAGCTACAACGAAGTGAAGTCGATCACCATATGCAAAACTAAAGTTTAACGTTCAAAATGTACAGATGAAAAATCTGTAAAACTAGCATTTGATGGGGAGGAGCAGGTTACATGTGTTTTTTGTTTCCATGTGAAACACAGCATAGGCTGTACATCCCTTTGAGACTGTAATGTAATTAAGAGCTAAATAAACTTAACTTGATAACTGGTAGGCTGCCATAGCATAAATAACTCAAGTCATCTTGGTTGTCTGCGACAGCAATAACGTTTCAAGAGAGTGTAATAACTACATTAGTAGACTATTTGGACACAGTAAACTGATTAAACATAGGCTTTGAGACTGTTGTGTTTGTTGATTTATCTAACCTCAGCATTGCTAGTTGATGAAGACTGACAATCCCAGGTGTAATAACAAAAGAAGTGATTCCCTGCCAAAAACTGATCGCTGCCTTAAGTGCGAATAACAGCTGCTTTTATCTGGATCAATGATTGGTCATACCATGCAAAAACATGTAATTTTATGACCGGGACCCTGTTCCATCGTACCAGCACATGATCCCGGCGCTGTCTGACCACTGCTGCCATGCTGATGTTGAGACAAACAACAATGACCCCCAACCCTACGTGGTATCTTCACCTTAGTATGTCAAATGCATTCATTGCATGATTGAGACCTCAAGGAACTGTGTCAACATGTGACAAATCCATCAGTGAAACTCTCTTTGAGAATATCTGCTCTGCTTGATGGGTTTTAAATTGTACCAGCTACTCGAGGATTTCTGAATAATTATGACCTTTTAATTGGTCTGTCAAATCTACTTTTTCTGTCAATCATACTAGTGAATGCAGACAGCTACAGCAGGTTTGTTAACAGTGCAATGGCAGACCAATGGGGAGCAGAGGAGGAGTGGGTGGTGTCGATTTCCTTTTCTTTTAGCTAGCTCTCATTACAACTTCTCCTTCCTACATACAGCTGCTTTAATGCATTGTCTTTGGTTTGCGTGTGTTTGCGTGTATTTTTCCCACCAGAATAAAAAAGTTATGGAACATACTGAAAACAAAATGTAATGTTTTGTAAATGATATTCGCACCATACTATATTGGAAACAATACAGCATTGCATTATTTCATATTTTATTGTTTTGTGTGGAAAAAGAAAACATTTCCAAATCCACATTCTAACCTTTTCAAAACTACAGGTATTGTTGATTCATTTATTTAATTAATACTCTTATTTAATGTTTATGCTTAGAATTTAAAAAAGTAGGGCCTTTGAGACATAGTACAGTACATCATAAATGGCCACCCACCTCAGTGTCCTTCATTGCTAGCAAGCTAATACAGCACTAATTAATTTGTGGCTGTGAACAGTATAGTCATAACTCTATGGCAGCAATGGTGGTGGTAGCATTGATTTCAAGGCGGCACAGTATTAGTATTAATACAACGCAGGTGTAAATTACAACTTCAGCATTTACATGAATGTAACCTTTTTTTAACAAGAGGAGTCATACTGAGATATCCCTGCTGCTCTGCTGTATCAGTGATTCATAACCGAGAATACATGTATCCCAAGGATTACATTTAATTAGCACATTTAGTTAAAAAAAATTAAAACTACTACTAATAATTATGGCTATAATATGCTAATTCTAATTTGCCCTTCAGCACGTTGTCGATATGCTATCTACAAATACATAATTCTCAAATATTTTCTAAAAAGATAATTAAAGATATTTATTATTTAATTAGTATTTAATGTATTAGTCACCTTTCAAAAGTTGCCTAAACAAGGATGTGTTTTGGACACCAAGGTTGAAGGATTTGCTAACTGTCTACAAGTAGTTTGCTATCAAAGATACAGCAACAAATAATCTCCATGGTATTATTTAGGAGTTGTCCATTTCAGTTGATCACAGACTCTATATCTGTAAATGTATCAACAAAAATATACAGTATGTCACATTTGAGCTCAGGCACATTGTATGTCACAATATGACGTATTAAAGGTCACTCAAAGGTCATATCTTGTTTATAGTCAGCTTGATGGACAAGAGCCTTGATCCTGGCCAATATATGATCTGGCAGCGTAGAATGCCTGAAATAACACCGTAGAAACTGGACAAATGTGTTGGAGGGGATGTGTCAGGTTTGGCCCATACTGGGCCCACCCTTCTTGGGTCCTGTAGGCAGTGATTCTCGATGTGGGGCTGTCTATCATTTTTTACTCTTTCAGTTTTATTTGTAATATTGTTTTCAATATAACTGTACTGTATTCTGTAATGTTATATTGGTCACGTTGGCAATATGGTTATACTTTACAAGTAACAAAGTGGCAATACTCTAAGAACTTAAAAAGGACAATCATTTTTAATTTTAAAGTATAGAAGATAACATAGCATTAGTAGCAGTAGAGTGAAGGGGTAGGGATATCAGTGGCTGGGGTCCCAAGATGGCTTCTGAAGAGCTGGGTTTAAAGTCATTTGTGGAAGACTCCACTGTCCTGACTGCTGCAGGAAGTTTGTGGGGCAGGACAGCAAAGAGTCTGGGCTGGGCTGATTATATATTGTATATTACGTATATACTGCTCTGTAGACAAAATATATTCTGCAGCAAAAATACAAAAGAAATGGTTCCTCATAGCTAGACACTGTGGTACCTGCAGGGGTCCATGAGCCAAAAGTAACCTCTGCTCAGAGGCATATCAAGCACATGAAGTAGTGCCACTTTTCCCCTGCTGCCAGACTTTGTGCTGTTACTACAGGAACTCTTAGAACTGTGAAACGTACACACCACTAAATACTACTGTAGACTTGTAGTGGGATTGCTGCCAAGTGAAATGGAGATCCAATTACTATGGTGTTCAGCTACGTTTTTATATATTGGGCCTCTGAAAGTGTATGGAATTGTATTTAAAACACCAAACCCCACCAACCCCACACACATACACGATGACATGTACAAGATGAATGTTGAGATTAAGTGTAATTGAGATGTTAAGGCAGCCTATAAAACACAAAATAATATACAGTACTGACATGAATTTATGACATTATACATAAAGGAGCCTGTACTGTACATTGCGCAAAAACACCGCAAGATAACCTATGAAGTCCTCTGAATACACCTGGCCATAGAAATCCCATATAGTTTCTATGAGCGTGGGAGCAGAGAAGAGCTTACAATCCCTGAGTCAATCAATGTGTCATCTAAAAATAGTGTATGATTTCAGCACTGCTCACTAACCATGGTTGTAATTAATATGGGTCACCACGATTCACCAATGGCTTTTATACTATATAATCAAATCAATGCACAGCTTTTGGCGCAGTGCTGGCATTTAATGCTTCGTGCCTTATAATCATCACTATAGCACATACACAGGTATAACATGCATTCCTATTGTTATTCTGCATAGTTGAGTTTGAGAGCATTTCCTACAATATAATTATTCTAGCATGTTAGTGAAGCAACCTTAAAGTATGCTATTGTGGCCATCATTATGAACGTGATTAGTATTCACACATGCGTGTACTAATACTAATACCGACAACGAATCATTTCACAGCTTTATGTGACACATTGTGCACATTTACATAATCACTGTAATGTATGCTGCACTGTTCTGGTTTAAGGAGATATGTTTTGAAACCATAAAACAAGAATATACTGTAAATAAAGCATTTTCTCTCTGAGCCCAGAAGGCTTGAGGCCGTTGGTGACTAGGCAATAGACATGTTATACACGCTTGTTCTCTCTCTCCTGCCTCTACTAACTACTAAATAGCTGCATAAGCTGGAGCAGCGCAGTGCTGCTGACTGGGTGGTGTAACCCGGAGACTACCATTGGGTGGTGTGGTGTCACTGTAGGAGGGCTTATCGCAATGTACTGCAATCTGCAAAGAATGAAGGCTACCCTTCATCCTCCTATTCTGAAGAGCTCTATTCTGATTAATTTACTGTGTTGTCTGTAAGCCTGCTCTCTATATAGAAATGTGATCATTCATGGTTGGCTCTGACAAACAGTTCAGTGAAGCTGTATTTCTGCTCTGTGGTGCGGCTATTACGAATCCCTGGGAAAATGATGAATTATCACTGTGATCTGTCTGGACATAAATGGTCACTGATGCCCTATTGCTACAGTAGCAGTTTCAATGTGCCCTGCATTGTACTTATTTATCAACTGAAGGTACTCCTAATAGGTTAGTGTCTGCTGGACTGGAGTGTTTTACCGATATGAGTGGTCTAGGTGTTCCGACCCAACATCAATACTTACCTAGTGAAGTCACTGTGTCCGTCAATGGTAAATGACCAGATGGAAGATTCTCTATCTTTGATGTTTTTCTTCATTTTAGTTTAGATTAAAATAGCTAGTCACTCTTCTTTAGTAGAGAGGCATTCTGAATACAGTGCATGGTTGAAGGCTAGTGTCTACGTTGTGTTTGTGTGTGTGTGTGTGTGTGCTGTCTATTTACAGCTTGGCATGTGGGAGATGTCCAAATCTAGTAGCAAGGGCAGGGGGCATGGGAAGACCTCCACAACAATCTGTTTCACATGTCTTCCCTCCCTGTTAAGACCTTAAGACTGAGCTTGTGTGTGTGTGTGTGTCAGGGACAAAGTAGCCACAGTGCAGTAAAATATTATGACACAGTCAATGTTTTACACAACTGATTTAAATATCTTCCTGAATTCCCACTGTGGACACCACAACGTTCATCCGCATACCGGTCACCAAAGAAGCCCAAAGAGGGGAAAAGTAACTCTTATGAATTCCTATTAATTGATTCTCCAATTTGTATACTTTCAGTATTGATTAAGATGATTAAGTCAATGCTGCAAGCAAGCTTCATATTGATATTAACTTGTGTTGAAATGTGGCTGACAGTGATTTTATAAATGTTCTCAGTATAAATAACTGTGCCTATACAGTGAGTGTACGTTTCTTGATACTTACTATAGGTGAGCACAAATAAGTGAGCTATATTACATACTTATTATTATTAGTTATTAAATTTCTCAGCAGCTGTTTTCCAAACATTGAAATGCATTGCGAAGCCAAGCGGCGTTGTTGTTGTGAGCGGTGTTCTCCACTTTGTATGTCAGTATATGTTCCTATTTACGGAGACAGGGCTGTGTAACCAATTAAAAAAAAAATTTCATTCAAAGTAGTCATGTTAAACTACAGCCCGAACCCCACCCTCCTAGGCCTTTTTTGTTGATTGAGGGTAAATCAATCAGAAATCAATTCACCTTTATTCATTATGTGTGGCTGCTATCACAGTGCTGCCAATGTGGCTACATATTCAAAGAATAGTGCTGCCTAAGGGCATTATAGTGAGAGCGGCAGCACACACAATGAAGGGGAGGTGCTAATGAATGCATTCATTTAATGCAGAACTGTCTCCTACCATCTCACTCTAAACCATCCCGTTGGATATTGTTATATTTGTGTTAAGTGTGTTGGATGCACCCTAAACAGCAAAGTAGTTTAGAATGTAACATGAACTTTAGTAAAAGTTGGAAAGTTTTAAAATCCAATATTCTAAAAACGGGTTCCAAGATTATGCCTTAAAAACATACAGTGCTTCTAATGTGTCAACAATTATTTAAATGGAAATGCATACCACAGTAATATGTTTTATAATAAGAATACCTTTTTTTTTTTAAATACAATGTTCATGTGTCCGTGTGTAATATTTCATATTACTGTAACAGAGCAGAGGCCACGATACAGTGTGTACTATCATACTCTAGGCTACACCAGCTCTAATGGTGCCTCCCCCTCTCTGTATATTGCTGTCTCCCTTCATTCTCTTCCCCTCCCTCTCTCCCTCTCTCCCCCAGCCTTTCTAGACATCTTGTAAGGACAGGGCCCAAGTGTGGAGCTCCTTGAACTGGACATTATTTCCGTTTCCGACTCTCCTGCTGTCAGAATGATCGCTGACGTGGTAAATGTATTGTCCGCGCAGCGTGGAAATGCCCGACCTGGTCTGTTGTGTGTTGCTCTCTAGCCTATTTTTAGTCTTGGACAGGCCCTCGTTGCGAGTGCTGCCATCCTCAGCACCAACAGGACAACTGCGAGATTTGTGGGAAGGGTATAGTCACCTTTGCGTCGTTTCCCCTTGCTAATGTGTGTAAGTATTTGTCTTTTAAACTTTCTTTCTGTTTTTAATTTATTTGGTGAACAACTGTTGGCGTTGCTGTTCTGTTTCAGGAAATTCGTGGAATAGTATAGCATGCAGGTAGGGTGACACCGATATTTGAAGTAAATGGTGACTCTGTTAAAGAACCATACATTGGTTTATTTGTCAGTCTATATACTACAAAGCTTGTTTTTGGCAAGGTGCTAATATTGAATATGACTTGAAGTTGTGTGTGTGCGTGTGTGCGTATGTGTGCCTGTGTGTGTGTGTGTGCGCGCGCGTCTTTGTGCCTGTGTGTTTGTGGGGGGGCATTCATGTACTACCCTGTAGGATATTGTATAGGCTACCAGGTATTATTGGAGCTTGTTTGCAAGTTCTCTAAGTACTGTACAAGCAGCAGGAAGCGTTTGGGTTGGCAGGCGCTCGGTTTCAGGCTTAGTGTGATTGCGACTAGATGTGGCATTCTTAGCATTGTAGCCTTGATTTGGGGTCAGCCTTGTTCAGTTTGTACACTTTGAACTGTACATGTTCAAGGTGTCTCTGGAATATCTGGAAACAGATTGCGGTTACGCTCTGCTTGGCAACAAACAAAATATTGGACGCTTTGCCTGTGTTAGTCAGCATGAGCAGGCAGGGGTACAGTATGTGGAAAGTTTTAACGTGGGGTTCTCATCCCTGAAAATTGAAAAAGGGAGCACCAAAGAGACATGGGATGGTGGGAACATCTGGAGAAACAAGTCTAGTGCCAAACCCTACGACAACATGAAGGGGCTGGAAATTCTCCTGGGATTAACTGGAACACACATACACACCAAAATTTGTCCTGGATTCTTACAAAATGACAAGATGACCTCCGTCATACATATTCACTGTATGTATGAAACACTGGTAAATTACACAGCAGTCAGCAGAAGGTACTTATATTTATTTTAGACTCCTGCCCACTAACACTACGTGCCACCGAGACTCATTGGCTGACTACAGGACTGTTCTATAAGGAGTGGTGAAGCTAAAATGGGCATCATAGGGCTCTCAGAGAGAGAGAGAGAGAGAGAGAGAGAGAGAGAGAGGGAGAGGTGGTTGGGGAACATGTTAGTTGTCAACTCTACAATTACCTGCAGTACTGTGTGTGTAGAATTACATTCTATCCCCCTTCTCTGTTGCTCATTCTGTTGTATCTTCTTGCCAGATAGTGAATATGTACGTTTACAGTTTGTATTATACAATTATATACTGTATATACTGTGTGTGTGTATATATATTATGTGTGTGTGTATATGAATGTAGTGTTTAGTGTCACTCACACACTCACAGTATTTAGGGTGAGCTTCTTTGTTATTGAAAGAAAAGCTAATTTCACAGGTCCTCAACTGGTAACTACATATCAGAGGAAAGAGGCCCATCAACAGCAGATATTATGACTTGTTGGTAGCTGAAGTATGTCTATTCTAACAAACCAAAGATATCATTAATATCCCGTACAGCTCTTTTACATAAAACCGCCAAAAACCATCCTCGTCAAAAATTAAGAGGCAGAATTGCGAAGAAAGAATCTCATATTGATCAATAACAGAAAAGATTAACATGGGCAAAATAAAAGATGGCACAGCCAATATCTCACATGACTTTATTTCTGAGGATAAGAATAGACTGATATTCTTTGTTTCTGCCATTTTTTGCCATGTAATCATGGAAAAAATGGTTATAACCTCCCTGTAATAATGTGTCATATGACAGCCATCAATCACATTCTCACAGAATTGCCAGGCAGCATATAGGACATAACTGAAGAAAAACACAGCTTGGCGTTTTCTTACACAAGTTTGAAGGAGCGAATGGAAAATGTCTGTTTGGTCAGTGGAAATAGCCCCTGAGAAGAAATAACTTTACCATGCAAATTCCGGACCCAAAGACGAGTGCACTGCGACCATTTAAATGCCAGGAGAGAGATACCATCAATGCACCCACACTGGGGGAACAGCACTATGGACTTTGTTTGCTGCAGAGGAGCTGTACCCTAAATCTTATGCTACCGTAAAGGTCCCGCTCTATAGAAATACAACTGTATAGATATGGTAATCTACTGTCTGATGATGTTGTCCCACCCTATGTTTGCCTCTGGTGTGGACGGGTGTCCATTCTAGACAAAATAACTAGCAAGCGTTTCTTAAAATAGCTCTTGTGGGGTTACTCAGTTCAATCACAGGCCTTAGTTAATTAGCTGCTTGCCAAGATTAGAGCTTGAACCAGAAGAGGTGGGGTTATTGTTGGGGGGGGGGGGGGGGGTGAATGGAGAGAGTAAAGGGATTGTGGGTAGTCAGCAGGAGTGTGAGGTTTGGATATGGATTCTTTTTTTTTTCACCAGCTGCGACTGCTAGTCTGCCATCTAAAGTAATTGGCCTAAGACAGACACTCTATAATGGGAGAGCTGAATCACTGTTAGAAGGCACCAGGAGAAGTGCTAATTTATGGTTGGACACTCAAAACAGTAATGCCAATGGAGTAGCCAGGCCTTTTCCTCTATTACTTCATGTGCTTTATGCCACTCGCAGTCTCCATCAGTGGCAAAATAACTATAGGTAAGATGTGTTGGTCATTATTAAAGAAGGGCTAAAACTAGGAAGGGGTATAAAGTATGGGGGTGCGGGGGATGGAGGCGGTATGCTGACTTATTGAGTTTGCTACCCTTCAAAAGGAAAGTTGTATCCTCACATTTAGCATGTTGATGCACTATGGTGTTTTGTAGTGAATATTAAAACATGTTTGTTTTTGTTTAGTTTTTTGAAAACAGAATAAATATCTAAAAGGGTAGCAGTATAGTATTTTCCCATCATGGGCCATTACTTTTGAAATGAATGCAAGCAAGTATTTTAAATGCTCAGTGATTATTTGTTTGTCCAGCATGTCTTGCCACAGGCGCTCAGGTTTATTCACACCTCTTTCACACCCTCTTTTTTTTAATCGGCAATCAGATGATGAGTCGTCTTCTTAGAAGGGAACATCTCTATCCCTATTTGCAGAAGATCATCCCCAGTGTATGAGATGTGTCCTTATATCCATAGCAGCATTGCCAAAGGCATAGTCATTATTCACTCAAGTGTAATGTGTGCGACTCACTTCCAACAACGTCTTTGATCGATAGCTCTCGTACACGCTAGACCAAATACATTTAGCTTTCACAAGGTTATACGCAGTTTCCTTATACTGGAAAGTCACTTTGCAGATATTTGTTCAGGTTACTGCATGAAGGTCCTTATGGAAATGACAGTGTAGGAAATATTGCTTTGCCTTGATGTTTATTTCCAAAATAAACATTTAAATATTTGCTCATTTATTTTGTACGACACTGCTGTAGGTTCGGGAATAACCAAATACACTTAGTAACTATGGCGAGGCGTATTATACAAGTATACAAATTTTCTGATGTATCGTCAGTTCAGTATATTTTAGTTCATTGCAAAGAGACACCTTTAATCTCTGGAGTGGATTATGATTGCTGTTTGTAATTATTGAATAGAATAGTTGAGACTGTAAGATTAGTCGCAAAGTTGCATCACAAAAACATTGAGACTGACTGGGAAATAGTGGTACATGTATCATAGATGTTAAGATGTAGAATAGATGTAATCACAAAGCACAGCCCTGGCGGAAAACGTGTCTGACTTACTGCCGAGAATCCATACACAGCTCTCACTTTGGGCATAGAGGGATTGAATTGCCCTTAAAAGGGACCCCCTCACCCCATACTCCCGCACCTCCCACAGTATCTCTAGGGGGACCCGGTCATATGCCTTAGTCAGATCCACAAAACACATGTAGATTGGAAGGGCATGCTCCCAGGCCCCCTCCAGGATCGTTGCAAGAGTAAAGAGCTGGCACTTTGTTCCACGACAAGGACAGAATCTGCATTGTTGTTTTTCAATCTGAGGTTCAACAATCGGCCAAACCCTCCTCTCCAGCACCTTGGTGTAAACTTTACCAGAGAGGCTGAGTAGTGTCATACCCTGAAATTGGTACACACTCTCTGAGGGGAATTACCAGCCCAGTCTGCCACTCTTTTGTCCTCAACTTCCACGCAATGTTGATCCAAAGCTTTTAGCATTTCTGGGTGGATTTCATCAATCCCCGGGGCATTGCCACTGTGCAGTTGTTTGACTACATACAGTAAGTGACCTCCCCCAGGGAAATTGACGATGATCCCCCATCAGCCTCCAGCTCTGTCTCCTTCCACCGCCCAATTACGTCCTCAGTTGAGGACAACAGCGTCCCATCCTTATGTACACAATTTGTATGGTTCTTGCTTCTTCTCTAGCACACTTTCTTCTCTTATCGAACCTGCTCCTCTCTCTCACACTTTTATCGGCCTGCTTCCCAGTTTGCTGCAATGCATCACTACAAAGACACATTAGCAAGTCATCTCAATTACCCTGCGACAACAAGGGAACTTCTTCTGGCCTCCTCTCCTCTCCTCTCCTCTTCTCTTCAGTCAAAGCTATAGACACAAGTCATCGTCGTCATCATTCTTTAAAACTTTTTATTTCAATAAACGGTGATTATTTGGGTAGAAATTAACTTTTGAAGGCAAAATTATTTGAACGAGACCAATTTATGGATATGATTATGGATGTTTTCAGATGCATACAAAAAGGCTGTAATGAGAAAGTGTACTGTTTAATATCGAGACAGCTAAGTTATGCTAGCTAAAACAAATGTAGCCCCAGTCTTCGTAACAGGATGTAGGTTAACAGCTGTTTGACTCAATGTGTTCTCACGTGTGTGCATGCTCATGAGCCCGCACACACACGTGTGGGAGTACATGCACAACCGTGTTTGTGCATGCTCACGTGTGTGTATCTGGGTGCTATTATCCTCAGCGCCAGGCAGATCTGTTGCATAGCAACAGGAACTTTGTGAGGGCAGGAAATCTTTCACCAGTGGAATGTGTCAAGCACAGGGAGAGTAGGAGTGGAGAGAGAAGGAGGAGAGGTTAGCCCAGGTTTGCTCTGGAAGAAGTGATGCTAGAGAAAAGGCCCCCGTTGTACGCTACTTTAGAGTGCTTGATGGTCTTCTGTTGTGTCTGTGTGTGTGTGTGTCAGAGGTCTTCCCCTTGTTATACAGATCAGACCCTCTGTCTGTCCCTATGTTTCGTCATCATCCTCCTATCTCCTCTCATTTCTCTTTTTTCCTGCGGCAGTTTTCTGTTTTGTAACTCGCAAGCATGCACCACTCTGGCAAACACATACTGTGCTAAAGACATGGCGATACAAAAGAGCAATTTAGTATCCACATTTCTGGTGAGTAGAGCCCATAGACACAAGGTGTAGCAGCAGACCTCTCTAGACATCTGCGTAGGGTAGATTCAAGATTCAGTGTATTTAGCATTAGTCACATACACAGCAACAGCAATGAATAGTAGTGAAATGATTGTTCACAGCGCCTGAAACGAGTCCGACTTACTGCTGAGAATCCGTACACAGCTCTTGCTTTGGACGTACAGGGATTGGATTGCCCTTAAAAGGGACCCCCTCACCCCATACT